>BPLR01018381.1:0-16072 GCA_021605095.1 Caerostris extrusa | reverse complement strand
AGTATTCGATATAATCTTCTTAATGAATTAAATTCGGAGTACTTTTTGTTTATGTTGATAACAAAAAAAGTTCAGTGCAATGAAAAATAGTTAAATTTGTACATATAAAGAGAAAATTCCAGTTCTCAAACTTTTTAAGTTTAATCTAGCGAGAAATATTTTTGTTTAATAATTTTCTTAATTTATTGTAACATAACTTTTCGTGCTTTTTATTTTCAATTTATTTTTTTTTTTTCCATTTTCATTTAACAAAGTTCGTACGTTTGATTTATTTTTTTCATACAAATCAAGCTTTATAATTAAATTAACGTATTATTAATTAGAACCATGTTTATGAACCAATTTTATACTTTAAAAATAAAGTGAAATATGTGATTTTTATTTATTCTTTCACATATTACTAGCAATGCCTATTGAGTCTTCACGTGGACTTTTTAAGCAGAAAAACAGACATTTATATGTCTAAAAAACTCCAAATAAGCAGTCCAACTACCAATGCCAGAAAATTATTCACATTTTGCGTTATCGGGGCCTGATGACTGAGTAACTGTTGCTCTGGCTCTCGGTGCCACAGGTTTCGGGTTTGAGTCCCAGCTACGCCATGGATGTTTGTAGGGGTTCGGAATACACTCTAATCTGTAGGTCTCATTTGGCTGTAGAAAGTTTGGGAGGGGGTAGTTTTATTCGCGTTCGTAACATATCTCCAAGCTACACGGGCCCTTTTTGGTAGTGCTAAATGAGTAACAGTGTTCGTCGGTGCAGTCCACACGACATGACGTCTTCAAGACTAGTTTGCATTGGGATACTGGCAGATAAATGGTCATTACAAGACAAAAGGCTCTAAGAAATTTAAAAATAATATTATTTTCGCTATCGAAATCCAGTCTAATCAGAGAAATTACTCGAATTGGCAGTGAAACTCGCGTCATAGCAGAGAAATTACTCCCTCCGGTTGAGGCCCCTTCCAGTTGAGAGTTCAGGAGGAATAAATGGCTTTCGCCGACCCATTAAAAACGGATTTGACAGAAAATCATGTGTCCCGACCTCGCTCCAGCAAGAGTCGGTTTTCCCTGACATCAAAAGCCTATTTACGATCAGCTGTCACTCACAGACAGAGATAACGTGGGTTGTTTTTCGTGGTCTGACGACGAAGACGTTCGGGGCCAAAGCCACTCGCCCTTTATGTGCTTCTCGTCTGGACGGACCTGAAGCGGGTAACCTGGAAAAATCCCAAAATAAATATTTGCTTCCTATACAGGACCCTGTAAACTGTTACAATCCTCCACCCAACCCTCGAGTTTTTATTTGAATTCCTTTTATTAGCTCACACTCACCTATATATATCTTGTTCAAATTTTCAATCGTTCATAAAATACTTTTTATTCATCCACTCAAGTTCAAATACATTTTTTAACTTGCAATGGATGACACTGGATGTTAATACAGTTTTTCAGATAGTAATTCATTCATTAAATTTAATTAAATAATTTAATTTTTTTTTTTTTAGATTTACATGTATCTAATAATAGATGGCGCCAGATTAACTTTAAAAAATGAATGAAAATTATTTATAAAGGACTTTCTGCAATAGAGTGAAAAAAAAAGTAGGAATTGACTTAAAATTTTTTTTTAATATTACTTGTTATCAAAGTAAGCAGATTTTGCAACGCACATCACCAACTAAATCGAACATTTGACCTCCTGCATTCTAGTTGCTTGCTTTTTCCAATAAATTAAAAAAAGCAAATTTAATTGAAGACTATGTTGATTAAAATTTTTAATTCATTGAAGACCAGAATGGATCTGATGGCCGAGGGACTAGAGCTCTGCTCTGGGTACCACAGGTTTCAGATTCGGGCACTGGAGGTTCCATGGGCTGTTTGGTCTAAAAAGGTCTTCTTTCAATTGATCCCGATTGGTTCTGTCTTCTTCAAACTGATATGACTGTTTGTTGTAGGGCTGACAATCCTACCCAGTAAAAAGAAACCATCTAACAAGTAATATAAAAAAAAAAATACAGTCAATTCTTACTTTTTTTTTTTTTTCACTATATTGCAGAAAGTCCTTTATAAATAATTTTCATTGATTTCTTTTTTTTTTGAGTTTATCTGCCGCCATCTATTGGTAGATATAGGCAACTTAAATCTAAAAAGAACTAAAATTAATTAATTAAATTTAATTACTGAATTAATATTTGAAAAAACTGCATTAACATCCAGTGTCATCCACTACAAATTAAAAAAAAAAATGTATTTGAACTTTGGATGAATAAAAAGTATTTTATGAACGATTGAAAATTTGTACGAGATATATATAGGGAGAGTGTGAGCTAATAGAAGGAATTGAAAAACAAACGGCCTTGGCTCATCATGAGGCTTTTGGCCAATGAAGAAGAAGACTAGAATAATGTAGCATAGTTATATTAGTGATTTATGAAAGCTTCATAATTTATCGAGATTTTTTTTATAACTTATAAGCTGACAATCTAATTAAAATTTATAATGAATCAAAACGTGTGAAACAACATTATATCTTGACTCTCACAAATTAATTTTTTATTTTGCAGTTTTAATAACAATAGAAATTTTGTAGAAGAACAAGAGGAACAATATTTGACGCCTGCAGCCATTCTATGTTATTTTACAATGCCTTTATAAAATTCATAATTAAATATTTGACTTTTAAGAATTATTTTTTACTTTTATTAAAAAGAGTTTATTAAGAGTTTATTCTTTAACGGGATTATATATTTTACGCTTCTTGAGTTTATTAATAGTTGTACCTATTAAAAAATAATCTAATTAAAAATTCATGCTTCATCACATTTTTAAATTAAATACACCAATAGTATTTAGAATATTCCAAATTATTAAAATAGTTTATTGATTTTTTTTAAATGTTAAAAAATGCATACCTATCAAGAAAAATTTAATTTCAAATTTTGTATTGCTTGATATATTTAAATTTCCTTAAAAAAAGTTAAACTTATTCTTATTTTTGATTTTTATCTATAAATTAAGGAAAAAGGGAAATAAAACAAATAATACTAAATTTTTAACTTCAAAATTTTCCAAACATTTATCGGAAAAATGATTTATAATGTTTCTCGCAAGATAGATGTTGAAATACTCACATTAAAATTTACTTTTTCTAAAATCAGCGACAGTATAATTATTTTATATCAAACAAAAAAAACTAACTAATTAAATATTACATTTTCCTAATTAATAAATTATTTATTAGTATACTACTAAAACAAATGAGACTTAATTAAAAGATTCCTTCAGCCTTTTTTCTTTTCCTTTTAAGATTACTGCATTATATTTTGTTTTATCTCATATCTAGTAGTTATCCTATTAGACGAGCATTAATTAATAAATAATAATTTATGTTAATTGCCGATAATTAACAATTATGTAAGCTTTTATCTTGATAATATTCCCAACTCATTATCATCATAATTAAATTAATTAACTTTCATAGGTATAAAGGTCAGATTTATATTTTAAAGTATTTATTATATTTTGATTTTTTATTTTTCAATTATTTATTATACATTAGGCACACTAGAATTACAATAATCGAAAAAGATTATAAACGACTTTCAATCATCGATAATTAAATAACTTTTCATAAGGTGACAGTAAATTACATGAAGTAATGATAAACTGATGTAATTTTTTTCAAAATATAATGCAATGCTTTCATTACTAATAAACTGAATGCACGTCAAATATTTACTTATAAAACTGGTTCCGTAGATCATTTTGAATAGAAAATTGAAAATTTCAAAATCGCAAACAAGAACTAAGCATAGAAGATATGAGTTACATGAAAGAAAAAAAATTATAATGTTGTCCTTTGTAAAATTCTTACTGATTTAAAAGGAGTTTCAAATTAATGTATTTTTCCATTATATCATTGAATGTAAGTTTACATTTGTATTAAATAATACATGTAATTACTTCATCACTTAATTACTTATTACATTTAAATTTCTTATTACATTTAATTTTTTACTTTAAATAATGCATTTGATTACTTTAAGATAATTGTTGTATAATTCCTAATTTTTACAAAAATAGAAATTTATTATTAAAAAAGGATAGAAAGTTATGTTTTCAGGAATTTATTAGTTAACATGAATTTATTAGGAAGGAATTGATTAGTTAACATGAATTTATTAGGAAGGAATTGATTAGTTAACATGAATTGATTAGTTAGGAATAAATTGATTAGTTAACATGAATTTATTAGGAAGGAATTGATTAGTTAACATGAATTTATTATTAGGAAGGAATTTATTAGTTAACATGAATTGCTTAGTTAGGAATAAATTGATTAGTTAACATGAATTGATTAGTTAACATGAATGAATTAGTTAGAAACGAATTTAAAAACATGAATTTATTAGTTAGGAATGAATTGATTAAGGAATGAATTTATTAGTTAGGAATGAATTTATTAATTAATATGAATTTATTTATTAAACATGAATTTATTAGTAAGGAAGAATTTATTAGTTAACATGAATTTATTAGTTAGGAATGAATTTATTAGTTAATATTAGTTAGAGTATTTTTTGAATTTATTTATTAGTATTTACTATTTAAGAATTTATTAGTTAACTATATACATTTAGTGATCGAAAAACATTTTGAAGTGTCATGATTTCAATTTATGGGCTTTTTCCTATTTTATTGATTTTCTATATTTTTCCCGTTTAGCTTTGAAAAAAATTTTTTTTTTTTTTTTTTTCGATATGATTTTTGAAATAAAATTTAGAACTTATAAATATTTATTTTATATTTAAACAAGAAAAGGGAATATAATTATTAAAAGAATATAAAAATTATATTATTTCTTATATTAAATACGTTAGTGATTTAATTTCATATCCTACATTATATAATATTCTACTATTCCTACTCTTAGTACCCTTATGGGCTTTTTCTTTAACCCAATGTAATATTATTAATTAAGAATAAGATATAAAAATAAATAAGTGGTCAATAAAGTATTCTAAAATTAAATACATTAATTAGAAACACTTCAACAAATGTTAAATAGTTAATACTAAATAAGGAATTATTGTATTATATTTAAGGTAAAATAAAGTAAATACATACTAAAATAATGCAAAAGAGACAATATTTTATTAGTTTCATTTGGATTAAAATTCTAACACTGAATTATTCAAGTAATAGGAATTTATGCTTCACCCTGCTTACACAAAGCTCCATATATCCTCATTATAAACTATGTATTTACATTTCATTGCATGGTTAATGCTCACCATCAGATTTCATTAGCGCTTTGGGGTCTGACAGAAAGTTTCAAGGCCAAAGGAGATAACATTGCTCTCGCCATATATCAGAGAAAGTTTTACCCTCCTGAACACCAGGGCAATGAAATTGTTTGAGCTTAAATGTACCATGAAGCTATAAAATGGTGGTGCTATTGTGTTCGAAACAGATCCAAGCCGTGGTGGTAGTGGTTTATCCGGAAAAAAAGAGAAAGGAAATATATTTAGAGGGCGGGAAGTATTTGCAGCATAATGCTTCTAAATATAACCAGATCACGGCCTCTGATACTACAGGAGTGAGAGATTTTATTATTCAAGTCGTAAAACCTCAGCTTAAGTTTTGTAATATAAAGTTATCTTCTTCTTCTTCTGATAAGAAAATAGTCTTTGGAAACTACAAAGGCCACAAAATATGCAGAATTGTGTATTTTCTTACTTGATTTTAAATAATCAAATATAGTTCGAACGCTAAAGACAACAAAAATGTATAATTCAACAATGTACCTTTCAATGTATATTATTCTTATTAAAACATTTTTTTAGATACGATCTTTCTATATATAGAGAGAGAGAGCACGAGAGTGTATGTTTGTGAATTTCTTGATACTTAAACAACTTTTTTTCACTATTTTTATTCTTATTTTTTAATTTATTATTTTTTTTATCTGCTGATTAGTAAAAAATTTCTAAACATTCAAATAAATTCTTTACGTTTAGTATTTATGTTTATTTATCTTAGTTCTTTAGTATTTATGTTTATTTATTTTAGTTCTTTAGTATTTATATTTATACCATTTTGTAACTTATTTTATAACAGTGTCAGTTCTGAGTTGCTTGATAAAAAACTCAAAGTTATCCCTTTTATTTAATTATTTCTAAAATGTTCTAAAATAAAATATGAAAAACAAATTAATGAAAAAAATGAATAAAATTGAGTAAGGAAAGATGATCTTAAATTGACAATGGATTTATTTATAAACATTTTATTCCAAAAATAATAATAGAAATCCTTTCTTTCCACATTCACTTAAAACTTCTAATTTTCGTAAGATGCATTAAAACTTGACTAAATAGGTTTTAATAATATTTTGGTAGTATATAAATAAATGTAAGGAATGAAAATTAAATATATGAGCAGTAGGGCAAGTTCCTAAAATGTAGTATGGAGTATCGTATATATTATAAAATAGATCTTTTTATGAATAAATTTAAATAAAAATGTTAATACGTGAGACAAATTTTAAATGCTAATGTAAACTAAAACTCAGATGTTACTAGCGTAATGCAGTATAATACACGGTATAATTAAATTGAAGTAAATGCATGCTATTTCCGCGCAGAAGACATTAACATTAATCCTGAATTTTAATAAATGATCTTGGGAATTTTGTTGAAAGTTTTCATTTAAACTTTCTAAAAGTACTTATTAATAAGTATTAATGTTGTGTGAAGAAACGAAATATTAATAATTTTCAGATTATCAATTTAAAATGGAAATATGCGCTTCTGAGTATAATTATAATATTTTCATTGAAGAAGAAAACATCTTGCATAATAATAATATTCTTAGAGCTTAAAAATTAATAACACTTTAAGTAATAAAAAGAATTTCATACTTAAATAATTCATAACAAAAATTATTACACAATATAATCACATAGTAAAGAATTATTACACAGTATAATTTCTTGTAGATTTTATGAAAAAAATTAAAAATATTCTCGTTGTTATTATTTATCTGGAACATATGTAATTGAACATTGTACCCATTTAAAAAGTTTTGAAATTTATCTTTAACTTTATACTATGTTTACTACGCGCATTTAATTTCTCATATTCTTTCTCCATAACAATGTATGTAAATTTATTTAATAATGTGGACATTTAAATAATACGAAACATGAAATGCATCCAATATTTACAAAATATATTGTATTGTTACTGTGCTTCTTCCAACTCATTACAAAAGAGCGCCCCTGGGGAGTTCAGGAGAAATAGTCCGTAGGCCTTCAGACTCTCACCTGAGAGGAAGTACAGCTCAACAGACGCTGCTGCTGAAAGAAATTTAGTACAGCACAATCACGCGCTTCTGTTGAGAAACACTTATTTACCGTCTCCCATCCGGAGAGGAAATATATTTAACGCAACTTCTGTATAAGTTAGTCTACAGACCTTCACAAGAAGAGGTAGTATATTTCTTGCACCCTGCACGTAGCCGAGTTTCGTGTTTTCGGATTAGAAGGGGAATCCATTCACGAATCTGTCTTTAAATGTGTTAAATATTGTATGTCTATAATGGTATTTGTGTGATGTCTGTGCGTGTGTAAATAAAGCTGTGAGTTATCAAACATGTGTCTCAAGTCTCAACCCAACCATACCTAGTTACAATCCAGCTGCACAACCGACAACACTACAGTATAATTTAGTAAATTTTATTATTTGGCACTTACCTTGGCACTTTATTTAAATTTAAATATTTGGCACTTATTAGTAAATTTAAATATTTGTTAAATGACATATTAATAAGTTTAATAAATTCTTAAATACGCAATAATATACTCACTAAAAAGGATTATTTAACTACAATTGAATAAATTGTCACAAGATATTTTAATTTATTCGATGAGAATGATTCACTTATATCTGCTTCGATGAACTGAGTCTGAATCATTGCATAGGTTTGAATTTATTGATAGAAACAGAGGATTGACGAAATGCAAATGAAGCAAGATATTAAAGATAATAGTACATGTTCAAGAATATATGCTACACAGCATTTATTATGGCGGTGTGCGTTCGCTTAAATAGTTAAATTTACTCTAGTTCGTTAAAGTTGGAAAGTTTGTACTCAGGTGGAATCTAGGCATGCAATTTCTGGAGCGGAGATAAGTTTATGAATTTCTAGGAAATCCTGTGTTCTCTCACGAGAAGAATTTAATTGCATGGATTTCAAATAATTTTGAGTTAAGTTGTTTTAAAACTGAGGACTCATTTACAATTACAACTGGTTAAACAGTTTGTAATTATCAACATTTAATATACTAATATAATGCTTGAGCACTATTATGATAGGAGACCAATAAAGTAATGTATAAAAATAGGTAAACTTAAATATTTTGTGTATATTTATGAAACGTGTTAATTTTAAATGAATATAAATTAAACCGTGCATTCCTTGAACTAATATAATACGTTTTTATATTGCTCTTATCAATATTCAAAAATGTATTGTAGACTGTATTTTATATTTCGTGTTGTGCGGAATAATGTAATGTATAAAAATTTTAATTACATGTAAACCTTTGTAATGCAACATATTGTGACGTTGTGTGAATTATAATACAGAAATTTGTATTTTCATAGATTTTTAAAGATTTTAGTGATTTATATAATTTAATGAAAAACAAATAAAAACGTTGAAACATGGAAATATATATATCCATTAAACGGACTTACTTAAAGACTCCATAACACTACAAAATGATTATTTCTTATAAACCTTTTTTGTACAAATAGTTTAATTTTAAATACGTATTATTCGATAATGTGAACTATGTGTGTGAACGAATGTGAACTAAATTACGACGTTTGTCAATTATATACTGAAAACGTATTGATTAGCAATGAAACAACAAATTTTGTATTGTTTAAAAAATAATGCATGTAATTTAATTTTAAAAAGTAGCTATTACCACTTGTTTATAAAGTTAATGTAAAATAAGATTTTTATCTTCAAGATATTTGTGCGTGAGTAAAATGAGTGTGCTTAAAATATCTTCAAGATATTTTTCTTTTTTTGAAATATTAGGCAGATATTTTGCAGAGCTAATCGAAAGGACTTATGCTGATCTTTCTAAGCTAATTTTTTTTTTATTTAAATGAAAAACAACGTATGTATAAAGCAAAAAATTACTTTTCATTTTGAAAAAATATATTACTGATAATCTTTCTTTTCTTAATTACTTTCTAATACTAATTATAATTATTCGCTTTTAAACAACATATTTGATTATAATATATTATTCTGAAAACAACGGAAAGTAAAGAAAAATGAAATGCATTTTCGATCTAAAAATTTCTTAGGTTTTAATTAGGTTTAAATATTTCAAATATGTTTAAAAAGAAAACTTTCATAATACCAGTCACAAATCTTCATTTTGAACATTATAAAAATTCTTAATTAAACTTTCCATTTTAAAAATGACTAATTTTTTTTTTTCAGAAATTTATTATTGTTAGAAAATTTTTATAATGAGAACAAAATAACAAACTATTCTACTTTCTTTTTTTATTCTTTTTATTGTTCTACTTATACCTGCAGAAAACATATTATTCAAGTTGGCTATAGAAAAGGACATTAAATATGCTAAAAGCAACGCTATATTCACAGATAATGATCTTCCTGAGGTAGATGCTCAGCGTAGTCACGCACATGCAACACAAACATCTGCCACAAAACTCTTTAATGACCACATACATTTTCTGCTCGAAGAGATTATTCTAGAAAATTCAAGCGATGTTACAGTTTTTTCAACCTTTTTAAACCATTTCTAAGTTTTCTACTTTATATTTAAATGACACTGACTTTTTTTTTTTGAAAAATATTTTTGTATTCCCCAATTTTATTTCAAAAAATAGTGGTAAGTGGAGATTTTTAAGGAGTGGTAAGTAGAGTATTTCAAGAGTTTAAAAGAAAACACGCTGGCCTGGTTTTTTAATTGATGACAAAAAGTTATTTTATTTTGCTAACAAGCACATATTTATTATAATTTTTGATAACTTGGGAAATATTTATATTTTAATTCTTTAACTACATGAAAATAATTTAATAACATTACATTTTTTTTTTTTACAATAAAACTATTTAAATTTCCTTTTTTGCGATAATTTTAATTAATAAAAACAATAAAATAAGTTAATCTCATTTTCCAGGGGCAAAGTATTTATGAGTCTGTGGTATTTAAATGTATTATAATGTGAAATGAGTGGTCTATTAAACGATTTAAATAATATAGGTTTTTTTTTCAAAGATATAAATTATATTCTCTTTGATGTTTAGAACAGTAAAAGTTAAAAATAGGTTTTGTTTGTTTGGAACTGAAGAAGTCTAAAAAATTCTGAATCTGAATTATTTTCCTGCTCACCAATGATGGTCAGTTCTAATTTCAAGGAATCTTGTACACCTTGTTACTGTTATTATATGTAGTCAATATTCATACAATTTTTATATGGTGATAGAGCAATGGTGAATATTGCTCAGCTTTTGGGTTGCTTGAGCTCCCATCATAATAATGTATTTTTCATTGGGTTCCGTCGTGTGTGGATATTTACGGCAACGAGATTGAAGATGAGCTAGCCAAAGAGGGCTGCATTATGAGTTCTACTGATGGTGGCTGTCTCTCTTTTCTCGGAGCTTGCGTCTAGGGTCAAATTAGCTATTAACTTCTCTTGGAGAAAGGTCCCCGTACATCAGTAGAATGATTGTAAAAGTCCTGGGGCTGCTTTTATTGGGACTGATAGTAGATCCGAACAGATGCCTCTTGTAGGTTCCGCATGGGTCATCTTCGTTCTCAACGTCATGTGTCAGGACTTAAGGTTTATCCCCTTTGCCCGAAATATAGGCTTGATTCAAACAACTTCTGCCTATATTTTGATTTGCATTGGTTTCCAGAAGTGTCAGTTATGCTCAAGTTCAGGGGTGGTTTTTTTTTTTTTTTTATTGTTTGAGAACACACGGGTTCATAGAATTGGTCTGGATGTTGCTGTCGACCATGTGGGATAAGAAACACATGTAGGTAATAATTATTTGGCTATGCGAGATAAACTGGTTTGTGGAAAATAACAATCAACGTTTTTTTAAATACACACCATTATTTTCTTGATCTGAAGAGAATTCTTTGCATTCCAGAAATCAAATTTGTCTACATCAAAATATTTGTGGTAGGTGTGGTGAATTTATTTTTCATGACATTTAATTAGCTAATCCAAGAATGGGTCTTTTATCTGGCAACTTATCAAGAATTGATATTCTTGGTATATATGCATATTCCAGCAATTCATCACCGGCGGTTTCAATTTTGCGGGGTTAAATTTTGTTATAGTGATTTTTGTTATCTATGATATTAACCTAGATTTTCTCCTACTATCATAATTATCATATATTTTATTATTCCCGCCATGGCTTTATATTTTGGGCTTTTACGCTTCCTCTTATGCCAAAAGCTGCAAAACTTTTGAAATTGATGCAATGGTTAGAGCTGGAGTATAAGCTTCATGCCTCTGTGGCAATTACAATGCAAACATAAAGCTGTTAGATGAAAAAAATTCATTTGTCCCATTTCAAATTATTATATTTGATAATTCCAGATATCATTGTTAAATTGTTCTTTGAAATATTCTTTTAGAATAATAAATTGCTTTTATCAAAGACGATTAATAAAAAATATTTTATGAACATAATAGAAATTCACTTTTAATAAAAGGCTTTTAATTTTGAAGAATTCCTAAATTAACATGAAAAAAAAAATAATTTTATGCTTTTCTTTTCTTTTTTTTTTTTTTTTTTTTTTTTTTTTGTTGAATTAAGTTAAAAACTATTAGGTAACACATGTATTCTTTACTTAATAAGTTCTTGTACAAAAAAATGACTTTCTATTAGTATTTAATTATTATTAAAATTACTTCCATGTAAGATAAGAATATTTCATTTAAAAAAAAAGTGCCAAATTAGAGTAAAGGTTTCAAAATATTTTTTGCAGTTAAAATTTTAAAAGAATTTACATTTAACTCTATTATTGTAAAGCTCTTAAATTACACCAGAGTGAAAATTCATTTTTTATTATTCTAATATGATTCAACAAAAGTTGAAATTAAATTTAATTACATCTTAGAAAATACCTCTTTCAAGTTTCATTCAATGAATCTTGTATAAAATCTAGAAGAAATTTCTAACTTAATTGAATAACTAACTTAAGAAAATAAATTTCATTATATAAGTACTTTTTAATAGCAACTTAGAATTTCGGATTTGGTATTTAAATCTTTTCGGCAATTAAAAAGCTTATTTGAATAGATAATTAATTGAATTTGCAAACGGTACAAATTAAGTTTATTGAATTGTCAAATGCCGCGATTATTTTATTATAAATGCAAATAAACATCATTTTAGATATTCCAAAACTAAAAACAAAAAATATCATTAGTTAAATAATATTCGTGTATCGCGAATAATATTCGAGTTCGAATAAGTCGTAATATTCGACTTTTTGTGACTGACTGTATTATTATTAATAATATAGTCAGTCACAAAAGTCAACATACTCTTTCAAAAATGGTATTCTTTAAAAACTGAAGTTACTGAAATGAAAGAAATTAAATTTATAAAAACTAAATCCTGCAAAATTTTTTTGTTAAAATACAAACTGCATTTATATATATTTACATAAAAAAAGAAACATGTTAAGAAGGAAGTTAAATTTCTTTAATGAAAATCACAAGACACAAAATTGCGCATACATTACAAGGGAAATGAAAAATTAGCATAACTTATGCAATTAAAAATAATTTAATGCCTTGTAATTTGGCTTTGTGAATAAATGGAGTCTTGTAATCTCTTATCCATTGAAACAGCAAAACTTTATGTAGTATCTAGCTTAATATCAGGCCACGCTTACAACTAGGCATTTTGAAAGGATCTCGAGACTGTGACACTCTCCTGTAAAGTTTATTCCATAACGTGTTAATGGGATTCGAATCTGGCAACTTGGGAGAGGTATGGGTTGTGCAGTAACTTTATTTAAAGAATCATTATTCCACACTCACCACAGTTTGATTGGGTTCATTGACGTGTTGAAATAACCTCTACTTCCAAGCTGTACATGGAAAATAGATGCCTGCACATTACTTTACAAAATTTTGAAGCATCTGAAACGATCCATCATATTTTCAATGAATGTTAATTTCCCAACTCCAGCAGATGACATTGATTCCTAAATCGTGCCTCCTTTGTGCCACTATTGGAATGGCATTGATGAGCTTCAGTTCTTCTCTCATTTGTCTACGTTGTTACAATTTACCACGCCTATCATTTCAGAAAGCATTATACTTACACTCGTCAGTTAAAAGGACAGTTTTCCAAAAGCAAAAATACTTATGAATATAATCATTAAGCGAAGTTAATCCATTTTTTTACTAGCTCTGTGTATGAATGGTTCACGAAACTCTGCAAAAAGTTCTTTTAAATTGGAACTTTCTATGAACTTATTCTACGCTAATACTCTTAATAATAGTCACTGCAATAGTCATATTCTGTTAACTAAGAAGCGGATGATTTTGGATTTTAACTCACTTTCCTCATCATTATTCGAGCATAACAATCATTGAAATTTTTCAGTCGTTAATTACGTAATTCGTTAAAAAAAATTTCAATTATTTCTAAATTTCTTTTAATAGTTTACAGTAGGCTAACTCTTCCCAACAATTTTTGTCAATTTCAGTGTAAGATTTTATATTTCTCCTTAACTTAATTATCGAATTTCGATGTTAACACTACTTTCCTGTCTTGATGTTATTTTAACTGAAACCTTAACAGCGAAAACGACTTAAAGTACACTGAAGATTTCTTTTCAACAATTACGTGCAATGCTTTTGCGTTTTTACTTAAATAAGAGTGAAATCGGGTAATATTGTACACAAAGGACCTCCTGTGTGTAGATTTTTGCGACATCAATTTTAGGATTGTTATTCCTATTCCGAAGAGGTAATTGGTATAACTTACTTTTTATAAAATATTGTTTAACTTATTACATGTAACAATGACGTAAATTAAAATTTTTAAAAATAATATTTATATCTTAAATCTCGTTATATTAATAGGTGTATATTGACTTTTGTGATTAACTGTAGATTGTAATAAAAACTCTAAACATAAAATTAATTGATTTGTAAATAAATCTATCAAAATGGTTTAGAAATAAATATATTTCAGGGTTTGTAAGATTCTATAAATTTTTTTTTTTTTAAATTTTCTGTTAAATATTGATTTCTACTTAAATATTATATTAATATATAATTTATTAAATATTTTAATTACTTATTTATTTATAATTAATTTTTCATTTATATAGATTATATAGTAAATAATTTAAATATTATATTTCTTTTTATATTCTACCACCAAAAATTAGAAACACAATTATGGATAAGGACAAATCTGTTGAAAACTGAATCGAAATATTATGTTGTTGAAACCAAAAATATTATACAAATTGAATAAATAAAAGACAGTACTTTATTCAATACGTTTATAAGATGCATGTAGACATAATTTTGAAACTATTCCATTTAATGTCATTTATTTTTCTAAATAATTTTAGCTTTGCATAATTTAATTCAATAAAATACTTTAATACTTAAACTTTCCGTGAAACAGCCTTTATTGCTTGAAGCATTTTCATTAAATTTTTATCTGTAAAAATATTAAACTATTAATGCAAAACTATTAATATGAAAATGCATTTTCTAAAAACTACAGTCATTTTTAAGAAAAATGAAATGATTTTTTCCAGAAAACAAATTCTTCAACAAAACATGTGTATCTGATGTTTTCGATCGTATAGATTGATTAAATATATATTGCTTGATAGAATACTACTATAACCATCATTTATGTAACTTTGACATATTTTAGTATTACCATACATGATCTTGCAAAATTCTATTTACTCATGAAAATAGATGGATAAACTAAAAATTAAATTTATAAAACAACTGATTTTTTTCTTGAAAATTTGCTTTAAACTATTTACAAAAGTAAAATAAAATTTTTTAATATATTTCCAAGTTATGCAAATCGAATGTTCTCTTTTAAATTCTATGTACGTATAGTAACGTATAAATACTAAAATTTCTTAAATTGTTAATATCTGTCACTTTTATAGGTAATAAGAGGGGTAACAAGTTGAGTCCTTCTATTTCGTGTTATAGATAATTTTCTGTTTTATAACATTTTTTTTACTGTAGATCTTGAAACTTGAACTGGTTCACGTAGTTTCTTTCTCTCTTTTTAATGCGAGTATTTCACTTATTTCGTGCAAAAGATGTAGTTTAAAATTATTGAATGAAAATTAAAATATTTCTATGAATATAATATGTAAAATATTGAAATAGTAATTGATGTAATTTTCATATTGAAATAGGGAATATCTGATTAAAGGTGATTATTTTTTTTTAAATCTAGAAAATAGTGGATGACGACTGAATATTTTATCTAGGAAGTAGAGAGCAGTTGATTCTTTTATCAAAGAAATAGATGCCAATTGAATCTTTTAGAAAGTAGATTAAATTTTTTATTTACAATCGAAATAGTGTTTGAATTTTTATCTAGAATATTAATGGCGAGTTAATTTTTATGTAGAATTTTGATGGCGAGTTAATTTTTATATAAAATATTTATGGCGATTATATTTTTATTTAGAATATTTATGGCGATTATATTTTTTTTTTAGAATATTGATGGCGATTATATTTTTTATTTATAATATTGATGGCGATTATATTTTTTATTTATAATATTGATGGCGATTGAATTGATTTTGAATAATGATGGCGATTGAATTTATTTTGAATATTGACGGCGATTGAATATTTTGAATATTGATGGCGATTGAATTTATTTTTAATATTGATGGCGATTGAATTTATTTTGAATATTGATGGCGATTGAATTTATTTTGGATATTGATGGCGATTGAATTTATTTTGGATATT
>BPLR01018380.1:0-86602 GCA_021605095.1 Caerostris extrusa | reverse complement strand
TTACGTTGCTGCATCGAGCACCAGATAATGGAACGAGTAAACGAACCAAAATTGCCCAATATCTTACATGTTAATAATTTGCTTTTATAAACTTATATTGTTATGAAGTGTGAATTAATAACATGATAAGTAAATATACTTTTTTTAAATGAAACGTAATGACTGTTACTTATTTGTTGCTTTTTTTTTACACGGAATATCTTGAAACTAAGTACCAAATCGGTGTTATTTTTTAATACGCTTTTATTAGTTTCACCTGTATATTTGTTTGTTTGTTTGTATGTTTGATTGTTTGTTTGTAACTGACTCTTTGGGCTCACTCTTTGCCCTACTTTAAGCGATCAGATTTAATTTAAACTTTGCAGACTTATCAAGGACCGACGACAATAAAATATTTTTGATATGTTTATTATCTCATCAAGCGATTAGACGTAAGGATTAGTGATTTTATTTTAACTTATGAAGAAGTAATTTAACCCATGTAGAATGAAAGTACCTAAGACCTTCAAAAACCTACGCGGGTATGTGACAACGTATAACGGCGCCTGACCGGTGATCAGGAGATTCCCCTGCTCGAATATTGGCTGGTTCGACCTATTCGCATTTAGCCTTTGTTTTACACAAATACTAAATATTGTAAGAACTATAGTTCCAGTCCTCCGTATCGGGGACCTCATTTAAATATTATAGTTTAAAACAACTAAACTGCTTTAGAGTTAATCAAAATAAAAGTAAAAAATAAATAAATTATAGTTTAAAAAAACTAAAAACACGCTTTTAGAGTTAATCAAATAAAAAGTAAGTTTTGTATGACATTTTTAAACTAACTGTGCATTTCAGAATGAAACTATAGCGAAAAATTATAACGATTGATATCGAGCGCATCACGCTTTAGAACAGTGACATTCATTTTCTCGTCAGTAATTTTATTTTCATGTTAACAATTATTTTTTACTTTTTAGTTTGATTAACTCTAAAAGCGTGTTTTTTAGATTTTTTAAACTATAATTTATTTTAATAAAACATAATGGCTGTTACTTATGTGTTGTCTTTTTTACACGGAATATCTGAAACTAAGTATCAGGTCGATGTTTTTTTATCTTACAGAGACAGTTGGAAGACATGTTCAACATCTTGGAGACACAGAAGCAAAAGAAAAAGAGAAACCAGCCGATTAGAAAAGCCTTGACCAAGAGACCCTTCAAGGTTACGGATGAAGTGATGGAAGATTGGGGGTGATACACCAATCTTATATTTGCAGCAAATATGCATTTTAAATATTACACAATGATTCAAAAGTAGAAATTTCAGGGATATTATATTACTGCTACATATAACTTAGATGAGAAAGCAAATTATTTTAATTGATTTTTACAAACGCTTTGATCTAGTTGTCCGATTTTTTTCAATTCATTCTATTAGCTCACACTCTCCCTATATATATCTTGTTCAAATTTTCAATCGTCCATAAAATACTTTTATCTCATCCACTCAAGTTCAAATACATTTTTTTGAACTTGTAGTGGACGACACTTGGTGTTAATACAATTTTTTTCAAATATTAATTCATTAATTAAATTTTAATTCATTAACTTTAGTTTTTTAGATTTAAGTTGCATGTATCTAATAATAGATGGCGCCAGATGTAAAGGAAAATTTCAACTTTATTTCTAAAGAACTTCTGAATAGAAATATTTTTTTAGCAATAATGAAATCTTTTTCAATTCCTTCTATTAGCTCGCAATCACCCTATACATATCTTGTTCAAATTTTTAATCCTTATTAAAAATACTTTTTATTCATCCACTGCAAATTCTAATGCATTTTTTTTTATCTTGTAGTGGATGACACAGGATGTTAATACAGTTTCCTCAACTATTAATTCATTCATTAAATTTAATTAATTAATTTTAGGGTTTTTTTTTAGATTTAAGTTGCATATATCTACCAATAGATGGCGCCAGATAAACTTAAAAAAAAAAAAAGGATGAAAATTATTTATAAAGGACTTTCTGCAATATAGAGTGAGAAAAGTAGGAATTGACTTTAAAAAAAAATTTGTTTTATTTTTATGCTATTTTTAATTTAATTTAATTTTTTTTTTTCTAATTTTTATCTACATTTAATTAGGCATTTGTTAACCTAATGTTCTTTTTTATTCTCTTGTTATTAGGATAACTGCAAAAAAAAATTATAACACCAGAAATGTATTTTCGATTTTTTTTTTTTTTTTAAATATGCTTCTAAAAATTCTATTGTTTTTTTTTTTTCCAGACGGAAAGTTATTCAGATGACAGCGAAGAATATGTAAGTATAGTAACTCTTTCTTTATTTTAATAAGTAAGAAACTGAAATATTTTTTAAATATTATATAAAAGCAAATCAATATTATATAATAGCTTTAAATATTTTTAAAATATTATATATTTGCCGGAATTAATTTTTATTTTATTTTCAGAAACACATAAGACCAGACATTTTTATAAATAACTGTATTATGTAGAATTTCCCAATGCATTTCCCATGTTACATTTGCTATCTCTATGCTAGTTGTGTCAGGATGTAATACCAATCGGAAATTCTTTCCGTTTATATTTATTTTATTTGCAATACTTACACGTAAAATAACTTTGATACACTTGGCACCCTGTGCCTCTTCTACAATATAAATCTTATACTTAATAACCGCTTAATCTTTATACTTAAAATATTATACTTAATAACCACTTAATCTTATACTTAAAATATTATACTTAATAACCGCTTAATCTTATACTTAAAATATTATACTTAATAACCGCAAACACATAACATACGGTCCCTGACCGTATTTCTAACTCAGACGCTCCTAGTGTTCTCCTGGGCCTGAATGGTCGAGTTAGCTAGCGCTCTGGCGCTCGGTACCACAGGTTTCAGCTTCGAGTCCCGGCGGTGCCATGGATATTTGTAGTGGTTCGAATCCACTTTAAACTTAGGTCCCGGTCTGTTAAGCCCTCGTGCGCAGAAGATGACCGTAGAGCGACAAACCAAAACCAAAAACCTAGCGTTCTCCTTGTCGTCTGAAGATCTATCGCATGTACTTACCACACTGGACCACACAGTTAAAATCCCAGTTACTGGTCACAGTCGCGACCTCTCACGGCTATATAATAATAATTAAACCTTTACACATTTGACAACACGCACTGCACTTGATTTTTTATGACTTTTATCTCTGACAACTTTACCAAGGCTAAATTTATTGGGCTGCTAGAGTTCTATGGCGAATATCGCTACAGTTTGATGTAGGAAAAAAAAATTCCGTAATTGAAGCCTTAAAAAAAAGGTTCATAAGGTTTCTGTACACACAGGATAAACACATAAGTCCATTTTGATATAAACAACTAGTGAACTGAGTTAGATACAGACATGAATGTGATGTCTACGCATCTTAAAATAGCTATACCCTACACGATGAGATATCTTGCAAATAAGAGTTACAGAAGTAACTACTGTGTCCAAAAAAGTAAGAACAATTTTCAATTTAAAATTCCCGAGGATTATGGGATTTCAATTCTTTTTTTCTTTTTAGGTTTCTGGCACTGTCCTTGACATCTGTGTGAAATTTGACGTCAAAATATTCATTAGTTCTTGAGCTACGCTTGGCTTTGGGAGACGCTCAAACTGATTTCGGCGATTTTTGAAATGTCAATTCATTGAGTAAAGAACTTGTTCAAAGAAGGCAGAGAACGCGTTGAGGACGAAAAGCCCTCTGGTCAACCCTCAACCTCAACCGTCGACGCTCACGTCCAAAACATTAAAGATTTGGCGCTTGCAAACCGTCGATTTACAATTAGAGACCTTGCTGATGATGTTGGAATTTCAAAAGGATAGGTCACATCCATTTTGGGCCTCAAACGCGTCAAATCTCGTTTTGTACCGAAAACACTGAATGCGCCAGCCCCACTGCATTGATTCTTCGTTTTACTTTTTCGCCAAAAATGAAACCTGTATTGTTCCACAACCACCGTATTCACACCGTGAGACTACTGGCTATTCTCTAAATTCTAAAGACCTCTCCGGGGGCAGCGTTTTGAGTCGATTGAAGAGATTCAACGTGAATCGTCGCGCTCTTTGAAGGCTATCCCTGCCGATGACTTTTAGTATGCATTGAGAGTTGCAAAAAATTGTCATAAAAATTGGCATTGTGTGTGAGGGGATTACATTGAATGCGCTGAAATAAAATTGAAAAAATAAATAAAAAGTTCCTGAAAAAAATTGGTCTTAATTTTTGGACACAGTAGTACTATATCAAAACATTCTATCCTTTAAGTACTGTGCGACTTTATTATAAAAGTCGCACATCCTGTATTCTATTATTGCTTTACACCTTTTGTTATATAGTGTGGCTTTTGAGACCTAAAACCTGTTTTGGGGTTGTAGAGGTAAATAATTTTTTTGACTGGTAACTAAAAGCAATCCATTTTTTTTTAAAAAGAAAAAAAAAAATCCTGTGCAGTGAAGAATTAGATTCAATTTAGTTTGAGATAATTGAAGAATTTGCTCGTCCGTTATTGTTTCTTTGGACTTTTCTTAATTATTGTTTTCCATTCGTTCCTTCACTTTTGATTGCTATTTAAAACTTTTATTTTTTTTTTTAAATTCCTACTATTAGTTCACACTCTCCCTATATATATCTTGTTCAAATTTTCAATCGTTCATAAAATACTTTTTTATTCATCCGCTCAAGTTCAAATACATTTTTTTGAACTTGTAGTGGATGACACTTGGTGTTAATACAGTTTTTTCAAATATTAATTCATTAATTTAATTTTAATTCCTTAACTTTAGTTTTTTTTTAGATTTAAGTTGCATGTATCTAATAATAGATGGCGCCAGATGTAAAAGCAAAATTTCAACTTTATTTGTAATGGACTTTTCTGCAATATAGTGAAAAAGAAGTAGGAATTGACTTAAATTTTTTTATATTACTTGTTTCTCGATTTCAATTTCTGAGATTTAGTCTATAGCTGGGGTCTCCACACTTTTTCGGTCGCGGGCCAAGAAAATTTTGCTAAAATTTTAAAAACAATATACAAATATTACAATTTAAATATGTTAATGAGCAGAATGAAATCGAGATTTCATTTTTAAAAAGTTCCTTATAGTGAGGTTCGAAGTGAGAACCTCACTATAAGGAATCACAAATGCTCATCTGTCAGTATATTTCTGAAATAATTCTTTCCATGATTCATAGTTGAAAACACTTGTTCACATATATCAGATGAAGCAAACACAGCACTGATTTTCTGTCCGTGAGATATTGAATTCGGGAAACCTACTTTCGATATTGATTTGTAAAACTTTAACTTTGCCATATTTAGAAACAACTGCTTGAGATGATTGTTAGAATGTAACTCAATTAATTCAACTTGCAAATCCTTTCCGATTGAAAGCTGTCTGTGCTTGCTATTTCCGTCGATATAGGTTTTGTAGAACAAAAATAGAGAAAGTAAAAAGATCATCAGTCCTTTCAAAAAGGAAGAAAAAAATATTTAATCAAAGTAGAAAAGGAGATGGATATATAATGTATAAATTTATATTTCTTTTAATTTGCCTCTGACCAGAAAATTAAAATTCTATCCGCGGGCCGGATAGAATCTTCCGGCGGGCCGGATTTGGCCCGTGGGCCGTAGTTTGGAGACCCCTGGTCTATAGTGTTCAAGATTTGCCAAGCAGTTTCTAATCAGATATTACAATGCTTTCAATGTTAAATATAAAAAATCTTCATCACATACTGTTAAGTCAAATGCATTGTTCACTCAGATGAAATTCAAGTGTTGAAAAAATTCCATCTAAATATGAAATCTATTTTTAACTATTCGATTCATTCACGGTGAAATTAAACACATATATACTAATTTTTTACATAGTTTTGAATTATATTTTCACCATCGTACATAAGTTTAAATGATTACTACTAATGTCTTAAATATTTTTTAAAAAAGGACTAGAAGTCTAATTTTAGGTTAATAAATAATAGGTTTTTTTTTTATTTTTATTTTTCAGGTTCTTGCAGAATGTTTTCAGAACTACTGGAAATTGACGAAGAAACAGATATTACTCAGGCAAAGTTTGGATTTTCTTAAGCATTAATGAATTATTATAAATTTGTCATAGATTTAAATCTAGCGTAAAGTTAAAATACAAGTAGTTAATTTAAAAAAAAAAAAATTTACTATCAACATTATTTTCTTTTGGATGTAGTAAATCATAGCTAATATTATAATATTGCAACTCAATTTTCTTATAATTTTATTTACATTAATAATTATATTATTATCTAATATTATTGAAAAATATAAATATATTTCTACAGAAACCGAACACGGTTTGTAAAAGCAAATGTGTACATTTTTGCATTAGATTCAAATGTATAACAAAATATGAAATCTCAGTTTCTGAGATATACTGCATGCTAAAATTATTTATTCATTTACAAAGCAGCATTTATTGATTCGCCTTGTAAGTATGTGTTGATTTTGCATCGATTATTGTAAAGCATCATAAATAAATAATTACTAAAAAAAGTCATGTTTAAAATTCCTATTGCTTTACAGGTTATATAATATTGATCTAAGAAAATGATTAGGGCCTGATGGTGCTCGGTTGCATAGGTTTCGAGTTCAAATCCGGCGGTGCCAAGAATGTTTGTAGTGGTTTGAAATCCATTTTAAGCCTTAGGTCCCCGTCTAATATGACAGTAGGGCATAGGGCGGACAACGCTACCCCGAAAAAGTCAGCGTCGGGTGCTCTATCACAACAGAATCTGCCCCACTCTTCCTCCTTCCATGAGACTTGTGGATACTTACACTTGGTCTAGATGTTGCTGTCTACCAAGTAAGATAAGAAAGAACAATAACAACAACAACAAAATGATTAGAATAAGACTTTATCGGCTCTATTCGAAATGTTTGTTTTATAACACAGAAAAAAAAAAATAGCGGCCTGATGGTCAATTTAGCGCTCTGGCCGTTGGTACAGAAGGCTTTAGGTTAGAATCCTGGTGGTGGAATGGATGTTTGTTAGGGGTTCGGAATCCACATTAAACTGTAGGTCCCGGTCTGTTTTGCGTAAAGTGTACACAAGATGACTGTAGAGCGACAAACCAAATGAAAAATAACAAGAAAAAAGTTGGTCACTTTCAAGAGCATGGGAAAGAATACTGTTATAAATCGGTGGGGTTCGTGCCAAGTTGAATATGCAATGAACACATCGGCAGGCGATGAAGTGGGGACAGTTATGGACATTTTAACTCCCACACATTTTCGTAAACCTGAAACTTCCAATCAAACAGTGAAACAATCAGTGAGTTAGTGTTGTTGTTTCTTCCCACTTGGTCGACAGCAACATCTAGACCAGGGGATGGGCAAACTTTAACGGTCGGAAAAAAAAAAAGTTTTGGAAGATACAATTTTCTAAAATTTTTAAAAACAATATTACAAGTATTACAACTTAAATATGTTAATGAGATGAATGAAATTCATGTTTAAAAGTTCCTTATATTGAGGTACGAAGTGAGGAGCCAATCGACAGCTATAATTAATAAAGAACTTGCTTTTAACACTTCACCGATTAAAAGCTGTCCTGCTATTTCCGTCGATTTATGTTTTGTAGAACAAAAAGTAGGGAAGATAAAAGATCCCCAGTCCTTGAAAGAAAGGAAGTAAAAAAAATATTTAATCAAAGTAAAAAAATAGATGGATATATAAATATATAAATATATATTTCTTTTAATTTACCTCGGGCCAGTAAATTAAAATTCTATCCACGGGCCGGATAGAACCTTTCGGTGGGCCGAAGTTGGCACGCGGGCCGTAGTTTGCCCACCCCTGGTCTAGATGCTGTCTACCAAATAAGATAAGAAAGAACAACAATAACAACAAAATGATTAGAATAAGACTTTATCGGCTTTATTCGAAATGCTTGTCTTATAAAAAAAAATAAGTTGGTCACTTTCAAGAGCATGGAAAAGAATACTGTTATAAATCGGCGGGGTTCGTGCTCAAGTTGAATATGCAATGGACACATCGGCAGGCGATGAAGTGGGGACAGTTAAGGACATTTTAACTCCCACACATTTTCGTAAACCCAGAAACCTCCAATCAAACAGTGAAACAATCAGTGCGAGTTAGTATTGTTGTTTCTTATCCCACTTGGTTGACAGCAACATCTAGACCAAATCCATGAACCCGTGGTCATAACAAAGGGTAAAAAATGCAATTTCTTTTTGTCCTTGATTTTATGGTTCAATGGGGCGTGGGGACATGGGGAACTTACCCTATGGGAAAAGCCAAACTTTTATCCCACTTGATTATACCTCCCCCCCCCAGGGCATTTTGTACCATCCCATGCAGAAATTGTCCGATATGATATAATAGCATGCCACGTATTTTTCAATGTTTTTTTGAGATATTTTGTATAAGGTGTAAGCATGAATGTACCTTGATAGAAAAAAATAACAAGCATTTGTTTAACATGTTGCATAAGAATGCCAAACGAGAGGTGAAATAAACAAAAGGCTCAGTTCCGGATTGCAAGAATCAATTTACAGTTGAAAATTTCTAATTTAAAATTATCCGATTCTAAAAAAATTAAAAATATTTGAGAGTTTTATTTTTAGAGATGTAAAGATTTTAAATAACATAATAAACATCGCATCAAGTCAATCAATGCAAAAAAAAATTATTATTGTCGATTAAAAAAAAATGTTTCAAAACAACCCATTGTTAGAAATTATTTTTTTATCAAAATTTCGAATAAAAAAGACTATTAGCCCTTCAGACGTTTATAGTTGCCTCTTCAGATGTTTATAGTTTCCCCTACAGATGTTTATAATTTCCCCATCAGATGTTTATAGTTTGCCCTTCAGATGTTTATAATTCCCCTTCATATGTTTATGGTTTCCCCTTCAGATGTTTATAATAGCCCCTTCAGTTGTTTATAGTTTCCACTTCAGATGTTTATAATAGCCCCTTCAGATGTTTATAGTTTCCCCTTCAGATGTTTATAATAGTCCCTTCAGATGTTTATAATAGCCCTTCAGATGTTTATAGTTTCCCCTTCAGATGTTTATAATAGCCCCTTCAGATGTTTATAGTTTCCCCTTCAGATGTTTATATAGTTCAGATGTTTATAGTTGTCCCTTCAGGGGTTTATAATAGCTACTTCAGATTTTTATAGTTGTCCCTTCATATGTTTATAAGTTTCCCCTTCAGATGTTTATAATTTCACCTTCAGATGTTTATTGTTTCCCTTCAGATGTTCATAATAGCCCCTTCAGATGTTTATAGTTTCCCCTTCAGATGTTCATAATAGCTCCTTCAGATGTTTATAGTTGCCCTTCTGATATTTATAATTTAGAAATTCTTAGGCTTTTTCACGTGTATCCGTAGATTATAGGCAAATTTTTTTTTTTTTTATTCTTTTTACAAATATTATAAACTTATAACATTCACAGCATTTCAACCTATTTATTTATTTACAGATTGATGATTATGAACCATCACTTGAAGAAGTGCCATTAGACGAAAAGGCAACTACTGCCACAATATTTTCAAAATACAGAGAAAATCCAAAATACAGAAATCCCGTTTTCGAAGAAATGGACAAAGCCACAGTAGGTTGACCTTTTAACACCCTTGACCACATATATGGACATTTAGTTTTTTTTATAATTATAATTACTACGATTACTAAAAGAACAAAAATTTGATAATAAATGAGTTATTATATAATATCTCAACAAGAAAAATACTCATCGTATGGTTTGGCTGTACTGATAACGGTATTTAATGTGTGGTTGTTGTTGTCGTATCCCCTGAAGAGTACAAAAAAAATCAAATATCTTGGTGCTCCCGAATAATATTGGTTGTGGTGATTGCCAGGGGATGGTTCAGACACTGTATGGCGGCTGCTACAGCTGAGCAATCAAAGACAGGATGAGGAGTAAGCTCGACATCAGGGCAGTTGCCACATTTTTTTAGTATTTTTTAATGCCATCAGCAAAAAATTTTCATATTTTTGGGGTGCTTCAACCTTAATCTTGTGAGAGTAATAGCTGTTCTTCTGTCGACATTTAGTTGTGTCATTTCGCATTTAGTTTTGATCTCAGAAGGAATCATAAGTTTAGATTTCGTCAAGGCGATTGGATCTGCAAGACAAGTAGGAATGGCAGACTGATCCAGACTTCTGAATTTTTTTCCGCCAAAGAATTTTGCTAATTCTCTTTTGTGTATAAATGGGCATGGCGAGAAATGGACGCAACATCTTTGTAGATATGATAAAAAAGAAGTTTAAACTTTTCAGATCTTAAAATAAATATGATTTTTCTTTTTTTAAAAGAAGTCAATGTCTATCGTTAAAATATTTTATCAATAATTTTCTGAGATACATATCGGCTATGTTGATTGCCAGCTCGGAGTATAAATCCTCTTCCGAGGGAGGTTCCAGACAATACATGGTGGCTGCAACAGCTGGGCAATCAAAGACATGATGAGGGGTCCATCAGGGCAGTGCAGCCACTTCTGCTTGAGGTGTTTATTAACGCCATCAGCAGAATTGTTCATATTTTTGGGGTGCTTCATCCTTAATCTTCGATGTTTATTATACAGCCATATGAAAATATCATAACGTAATATTTCGATTGTCGGGTGTTGAGTTATTTGAACAAATCGCTAATATTTCATAAATACCAGATATTTTAAAAAGATTTAGTTTTAATAATAAATACGATGAATAATTATTGCAGGAATTATAAAATAATTTTACTTATAAATAACTATTAACGTTCCTCGGTCACAAATATAGAGGTTTCAGTGCAGTATTGTTTTTCTTTTTTTTTTTTTTTTTTTTCTTTTGAATTCCTCAATATAAGATGAATAAATTTTAATAAAACAAAACATTGAGTCAGTTTACTATAAAAATTCGTTCCTGTAATTAAAAATATTACAATAAGTATTTAATACATAAACATTTTGATGCACAAAATTGAATTTTATACAAAACAAGATGAACAATGTATAGAAAATGGTGTAGAAAACAATGTATAGAACAATCAGAAAAAGGCTGAATATTGGACTGAAAAGTTCATAGGCTAATGAATAGGTGGAGCTACTAGTAGTAAATCCATATAGTTTAGTTAGCCCTAACCTTCAAAAGACACGTTTAAATTTGACACCTAAGCGCTTATGTGAGTTATATTATTTTTAGTGAAGCAACTTTTGTTAGTTTGAAAAAAAAAAGGAATTTCGTGTGTTAATAAAGCATTGCTTTTTGAAAAATATAATATTGAAGCCAACGCTAATAAACATTTCGGACTTTGCACCAGGAAAATCAAGTACTAATAGTGCAACAGCTGTCAAATTTATACACGTGTCTTTTGACGGTTAGGGCAACTAAAAATCATATGGATTTAACTAGTTCTCTAGAACTACCTATTATTTTTATGATATCGGAATTTATTGCATTCTATGAATGTACACATTTTTTTATCTAGATTTTATATATTTGTATTCAGCAGCCTGAAGAACATAGGCGGCCTGGCGCTGTTCCTAACACAAGGCACTCGCGTTAATTCATTGACGCATTTTATTCGAGAATTCCCAGTTTGACGTCCGTTAGCTTTTTTCTCCTAACGCGCATGCTCATAGGAAACATTATTACAGATACGCATGCGCAATTTCCTTTAGCATGCGCGCTATAACGGACGTCCAAAATACGGCATTCAAAAACTCTCTAATGTCTCAATACGATAAAATAGAGAGTTTTTGAAATTGGTTTGGGTTCCTAGCGTATGTTCATAGGAAATTGCGCATGCATATCTGTATAATGATGAGCGATGCGATAGGGAGAAAAAAAATACCGTATTTTTAAAGTATGGTATGCAAAACCTCTTTAATGTTTTTCTCTTCATTCTCTTCGGGTCAATTTATTTCACCCAATGTTTTTTTTATTTATATGCATCTATTTATAAATTTGTGTGATGCTTATGTAAATTTGTAATGTTTATATGCTATTTATTGTATATGTGTAAAGTTTATGTACTATTTAAAAATGTGTGTAATGTTTGTGAGCTATTTATGAAGTGTAATGTTCATATGCTATTTGTATCGAACTATTTATAAAGTGTAATGTTTACGTGTTATTTATAAATGTGTATTTGTGTAATGTTTATGTGATATTTATATGTGTGTGTAATGTGTATTATTTATAAATGTATGTAATGTTTATGTGCTATTTATATATGTGTGTAATCTTTATGTGCCCTTTATGTATGTGTGCAATCTTCATGTGCTATTTATAAATGTGTGTAATATAGTGCGTGTGTGTGTATGTGCGTGTGTGTGTATGTGCGTGTGTGTGTATGTGCGTGTGTGTATCGTTATAAATGTGTGTAATGTAGTATATGTTCTATTTGTGTGTGCATTGTTTGTGTGCTATTGATATATATGTGTAATGCTTATGTGCTATTTTTATGTGTGTAATGTTGATGTAGTGTTTATATATGTTTATATGTTTGTTTTAATATTCTTCTTTCAGACGATGGAAAAATTCTTCGATTTGTGTTATAATTCCATTGGCAAGGCGCAGAAAATAGAGCCTGAGAAAATTCCAGAGCCAGAGAAAATTTCAGAGCCAGAGAAAATACCTCCCGTCTTGATTACAATCACTGAAGATGAAGAAGATGAAGAAGAAGAAGAAAAAAGAGGAAGAAGAAGAAAAAAAAAGAGGAAGAAGAAGAGGAAGAAGAAATCAGCCCTGTGAGTGAAAAAAAAAAAAAGAATCGGCATACAGGAAGCAAAAAGAGAAGACATCGAGGAACCAGGGACGACTTCACAAGAGCTTCCTGTTTTTAGATTCTGTGGACAAAATATTCGACGAGATGGAAGAAGAAGATGAAGATCTGGGAATGGAAGGCGACGAAAGAGTTGAATATCCAAAAAAGAATCCACGACTGACACTGGCACAGTCAGCAAGGTTGATGAAGATTTCGTGAAAACTCAAGTTAGAGAACTATTGGAAGAAGGGAAAGATGATGCTTTAGAAAAATTAGAAAATCCAGCAGCACGCTTGTTAAGAAAGACGAATCTGAACAGCAACCAAGAACAGGAGGTGATTTGGAAAGTGTCTTAAAGAAAAAGAATCCGGTATCTTAGATGTAGCCCCAGAGTCAGGTCCAAAGACTGCTCTGAAGCCAAGAATACTTCTACAGGAAGTAAAAGTAGGCTGCCTTCTGGTGAGGTTGCCACGAAGAAAGTGTCCTGGGTGCCATCTGTTCCTCAAGGCAGCATCAGTAAAGACGATGAAGAATCTTTGGAAAATCAACTGAAGATGATTGTGGAAGAAAGCAAAGGGGGCATTGGAGAAAAAAGTTGAAAAAAAAAAGAGACGAGAATCTCTTGAAACTGATGAACCTTCTGGAAAAGATTCTGATCTAGAAACTATATTAAAATCAGAGTCCAAAACAACAGTAAAGAAATCCAGTAAAGAAGAAGAGACCTCAGAGGACAAGTCTGAATCTTAAAAGGTGTGGTTTTGGATGGTATTCAAAAAGGAAAATGAATGAAATATTTGTTAAAACAAAAATATCTGAAGTAATATTTATAGGTGGAAAATTTTGAAAGAAAATTATTATGAAAATTCTGCTCATACAAATTCAAGAAGTATTCAGCAAAATTTATATAAAATCTGAAATGTTAATGTTAAAAAAATCTTGATTCTTCTTCTTCATTGGCTCAAAAGCCTTTGGTGGGCAAGGCCGTCTTGAACGCTGTTTACTAAATTATATTCCAAAGTGTGGTAGCTCCATTTATTGAAAAAGTGCCTCAATGTTGCAGCATTTGTACTGACAAATTTTGGAAAAATAAAAGTTAATAACTTACTTCTATAAAAAATTAATTTTTTTAAAATGTAAACTTTTACAAAATTGAATCTTTCAACGATTCATAGTCTTTTATTATTGTGTGCCTTCTTAATAAAGAAGAGTTTTACATTTTTATGCAATATTAATAACAGAGTTCAAAGAATGATGAATTCTCTAGAAAAATAATAAATCAATAATAAAAAATATAAATTCGTAAAGTAATAATGTAATTTCTATTCTTATTAATTCAATATAAAAATCGATAATAATTTAGAAATTGTCTAAAAAAAATAAAATATAATATTTTAGGCAACAAAAGCAAAAAAATGTTAATATTTAAAAAAATTAAAGCTTTTTTTGCATTGTTCTGAATAGAAATATTTTGTTAGCAATAATGAAATCTTTTTTTCAATTCCATCCATTAGCTCACACTCTACCTATATATCTTGTTCAAATTTTCTATCGTTCATAAAATAGTTTTATTCCCCCCACTCATGTTCAAATACATTTTTTTTACTTGTTGCGGATAAAACTTGATGTTAATACAGTTTTTTCAAATATTAATTCAGTAATTATATTTAATGAATTAATTTTTAGTTTTTAGATTTAAGTTGCATGTATCTACCAATAGATGGCGCCAGATAAACTTAAAAAAATGAATGAAAATTATTTATAAGGGACTTTCTGCAATATAGTGAAAAAAAAAAAAGTAAGAATTGACTTTAAATTTTTTTTTAATATTATTTGTTATTAATTTTCTTATTTTATAACATGACTGTATTCTAATAAGGATTCTATATTCTAATTCTATTTAAAAATATATCGTATGCATTTAATTGTGTAAATTTCAAATCGCTTTGAGAATCCACTTTTGAGTATAATACAATATAACTGGAACTTTCCTATAAACTTTCTATTGACATTGATTGATTGAGATCAATCCTTAAATTGAAAAATGAAAATTGATACTTTGAAATAAGTTTTTTTTTTTTTTTAATACAGAAGATGGCCTATAATAACTATTATTTTATATTTTAATGCCATTAAAATTATTTATCAGTATAAACGTATTTCAAAATTTATAAAAAATTTTTTTTTAAATGTTACCAGTTTTTCAATTCAAGTAAGAAGTTTGACAGAGGTTGTGTTATATTGCACAGATTAAAATTTAAGAGATAAGAACTAAATTAAAATGGAATAAATTTTGTCAATGAAATTTTAAAAAAATTAAAGGCTTTATTACCTTCAAATTTTTTTGTAAATATTCGTTTGAAAAACTCTTAGTTGTACTTAAAACTACAACAGAAATTTTACTACTATTAAGTTGTGGTTTGATTCGCCGCTCTACGGGTCATTTTTTTGTACACTTTAGGCTAACTAAACCGCCACTTACAGTTTAACAGGGATTCCGAACCACTCACAAACATCAATTTCACCGCCAGGATTTGAACCTGAAGCGTGTATCAAAGAACACAGCGATAACCAATTGGCCAACAGGCCGTTCAAAAGTTCTTGGTGTTTTACTAAAGATGGGCTCTAACCAAACGCTAAGATTGCGCTTGTCAGAACGTCAGCCAATCAAGAGTATCTAAATATTAAAGTAGATGTATCTAAATATTGTACATGAGAATGTAAAAATATCGAAGAAGGAAATAATAATGCATCACATTTTCTTATGTGAAATTTATTCATGCATGTCAACTCAAAAGCAAGTTACGGTGAAATTAAATAAATTTTGGTGAGGAAAACTAGCTTTTAAAGTTATTATGTTTACATTTGGACCTGAATGGCCGAGTGGCAAGCGCTCTGGCGCTCGGTACCACATATTTCGGGTTCGAGTCCCGGCGGTGCCATGGATGTTGGTAGTGGTTCGGAATCCACTTTAAACTGTAGGTCCCGGTCTAATAGGGTCGTAGAGCTTTGAGGGGGCATTGTTACTCCGTGGCTTATCTTCAAGTTACACGCGCCTCCTGGATAATGCAAAGTGAGTACGTCTGTGCAGCGCTTGCCTTAATACATCCAAGACCAAGCTGTCTAAGTGTTTGCCAGCTGCATTAGAAAGGAAAAAAAAAGGTTTGCATTTGATTAAACTTGCTGAGTAGGGAAACTTAGTTGTTGTCGTATCCCTCAGGGAAGGAGGGGTGGAGTTTCTGTTCTGATGGAGCACCCGTAGGTAGAAGTCTGACTTCTGCTCCGTGACGCTGTTACAGTCATGGGAGACCGGGACCTACGGCTTAAAGTGGATTCGAACCTCTACAAACATCCATAGCACTGCCGGGATTCGAACTCGAAACCTGTGGCACCGAGCGCCAGAGCGCTAGACACTCGGGGCAAGTTATAAAGAAATCAAGCTTTACTCAAAGAAATTTTCGATAGATTAACTAACAATAACTAATTGTCCATCTCTGTGATACCAAAAAAAAAAAAAAAAAAAATTAACATCAATTTTTTTTTTAAAGCGCAAACTAAGTGAGAAATTACTATGACAATGAATAAACTTTGAAGAAGAAAATTTCCTTTGATTAGCGATTACTGTTTACTTACTTAAGTAAAATAAAATAAACTGCGCATTCCTTTAATGTATCATATGTATATGGCAAGTTTTTGTGGAATCAAGTAAACTTGGAGTTTGAAAATTTTTATTTGTCTAGTTGTTTAAGTGCACCTGATATGACTGAGTGACTAGTGCTCTGGTGCTTGGTGTCACAGGTTTCAAGTCCGGTGCCTCCATGGATGTTTGTAATGGTTCGGAATCCACTTTAAACTGTAATTCTCCTGGTCTCATAGGATCGTAGAGAATTTTTGGGGGTATAATGTTACTCTCGTCCGTAGCATATCTTCAAGCTGCACGTGCCCCCTAGGTAGTTGATAAATGAGTAACAGCGGTGCAGTCCTTACTGGTGGCATAAAGATAATTGTCCCTGTATTGCTAGCTGCATTAGAAAAAGAAGTACACTACTGGCCATTAAAATTGCTACACCAGGAAGAAATGCAGTTAACAAAATTATATTTATTGGACAAATATATTATACTGGAAATAACCAGTGAATTAAATTTTCAAGAAATATAACCACCTCTGGCAGTAATAACAATGAGTCACACAGAGATTGGATGGCATGTACAGGTACAGATGTCCATGCAGCTTCAACAAGATACCACAGTTCATCAACTGTAGTAATTGGTGTATGGTATGTATGGTGTGTATATGTCCTTCACGTTACTTCTGGGCAGGAGTCAGGCAATTAGAATGCGTTTAACAATTAGTTTATTTGAATTTTTCAGAGCCTAAAGACAAATAAAACACTTTTAGCTATTCAGTATTCTGACCTTAAGAATTTTTTTTTTACGATCTGATTTTTATCAGTAATTTGATATTCTTCTAAATTATGTCCCCTAAATTTGAGTTTAATTGGTTTTATATTTAAAAATTTGGTAAATTGTTGAATGTTTCAAAACCACTTTCTCAATAGAAGTAAAGAGTTATAATATTCTGTAAATTATTTACTATAGTCATAACTTTTCCGATTTATAAACGTGTTTGTTATTGCCGATTTATAAATGTAATTGATTGTTTGATATTTTTTTGTGCTCTAAATTAATTATTTAATTTTATATCACGAGATGGCGCCACGTATCATATTGGCTCAAAAGTCTGCTGTAAAAATGAAGATTGCTTATAATCGAGTTTAAAAGCAAAGTAAAATTTGAAAATAGTATAGGCTTCCTCTTCTAATACTAAAACCACTTTAAATTTAAGAAGTTACTTAAAAATACGAAGAGAAATGCATGTTAAGTAGAAATTAAAATCAATATTTTGTAAAAAATAAAATACTCAATAAATTATGCAATAGTATTTATAACTATCAATTTACTATCCTAAAATATAAAATTACTTAAATTTATTCTTATATTTTCGAGTGCACCAAAGAAAAATGTATTTGTTCAAAGACAAATTTTAATCAAATGTATTTAATTTTTATTGAAAGAGAGGGATATAATGTGTTATTTTACTGCATAAGAAAAAAAAAATATGATTATTTTTATTTATTCCAATGAAAATTACTTTAGAATTTTAACTTCAGATTTATGCGACCTTTAAATCTGTTGTAATGTTACCATTTTTATATTACCGACGCTGTCAGTTCCCACAGGCATTTTTTAGACATCCAATCATGATTGACACAATCAGAAATTCAGACATCAATCATCAGTCATCAATTAGAAACATTAATCATGAATCCACTTTTCAACTATTAAATAAAATATCTTTTCAACTATATACTTTTCAAATATATATGAATCCACTTTTCAACTATATACTTTTCAAATATACATGAATCCACTTTTCAACTATATATTAAAATTAAATATCTTTTCGTCTGTTCTGTAATAAGTGCGGAATCGTAAGAGGTGGGCTGAGAAGTTCATAGGCTGACACATAGATGGCGCTATTACTATTAAATCCATATGATTTTTAGTTAGCCCTAACCTTCAAAAGACACGTGTATAAATTTGACAGATGTTGCACTATCAGTATGTGAGTTATAGCATTTTTAGTGAAGCAACTTTTGTTAGTTTGAAAAAATTGATAAAAAGGAATTTCGTGTGTTAATAAAGCATTGCGTTTTGGCGGAAAAAAAAAATACTATTGGAGCCAAGGCTTGGCTTGATAAACATTATTCGGACTTTGCACCAGGAAAATCAACCGTAGAGAAGTGGTTTGTTAAACTTAAACGAGGCGAAATGAGCACCGAGGACGATGAACGCAGTGGACGCCCCAAAGAGGCTGTTACCGACGAAAACATCAAAAAGTCCACAAAATAATTTCTGATAATCGTAAAGTGAAGTTGATTGAGATAGCTGAGACCCTAAAGATATCAAAGGAACGTGTTGGACATATCGTGAATGAATATTTGGATATGCGAAAGCTCTGTTCAAAGTGGGTGCCGCGCAGAGCTCACAATCGACCCAAAACCAACAACGAATTGATGATTCAAAGCAGTGTTTGGTGCTGTTCAATCGTAATAAACCCGAATATTTGCGTCGATATGTGACAATGGATGAAACATGGCTCCATCATTTCACACGGGAGTCCAATCGACAGTCAGCCGAGTGGACTACACGTGATGCACACTAAAAATGCTATAACTCACATACTATTAGTGCAACAGCTGTCGAATTTATACACATGTCTTTTGTAGGTTAGGGCTAACTAAAAATCATATGGATTTAATACTAGTAGCGCCACAATTCGGTTGACGGGCTACAATTCGTCGGCCAAGCATATCCCACACATGCTCTATTAGATTCAAGTCAGGTAAGTATGCTGGCCAATCCACAGGGTGATATCCTCCATTTGAAGGTATTCGTCTACAATGTTTGCACGGTGAGGACGGGCGTTGCCATCCATAAGCAGAAATTCAGCACCCATGGCGCCCCGAAACAAACGTACATGTTCTTCCAGAATGACATCCCGATTGATGTGGCCTATCATCGTTACACTCTGGACATGCAGGTCAGTTCTGGAACCAAGAATAATTCCTTCCCAAACGAGCCGTCCTGCACCACAGTAACGGTGTCGTTTAATGGTGTTCTCTTGGTGGTAATGGGTACCTGGCGCTCTCCATATGAATGTCCGGCGAGAATCAGACTGCAAACTAAACCTGGACTCGTCGGAAAACATCACACCAGACCACTGTTGCGGTGTCCACAATGCATGCTCTCTACTCCCGGTTAATCGCATGCGACATTGAGTTGCGGTAAGTGGAACACATCTGACAGGCCTACGAGCATATAGACCAATGTGCCCTAAGCGTCTGTACACGGTCTGCCTTGAAACTGTCGTACCGGTAGCTGAAGAGAGCTGACGAGACATGTCTGATGCTGTGCTCCGTCTGTTTCTTTTGGCAGTAACTGCTAAATACCTGTCCTCATTCGGCGTTGTAACTCGGGGGCGACCTGTGCTGCAACATCTACTCACATTACCATCATCTTCGAATCGTTTCCAAAGCCTGGAGCTGACACTCTGGGCGATTCCAAGTTCCTCGGATACTTCCAGCTGGGTACGTCCACATTCCAGTCGTCCGATAATTCTACCGCGTAAAAAATCATCCAAATGCTTCCTTTGTGCCATAACTATGCGGTTATTGCACTGAAAGGCTTTTAAAGTGCTTGTGAACAATTTTACTTCTTTTGCCACCATTCCTTATATTCCCCTCTCTTACACTCGTCATTGTGACGCACTATCCGCGCCATCTGGTGGTTTCCTGTAATTTGCATATTCTTCTTCAAGATGTGTGTGATAATTCTACAGGTGAAATTTTTATTTTAGAGTTCAATTTCTGTGTGATTCTGAATTATCCTTAATTTATGGACATGAGTGTAGTACAAAGTAGATTTAAAAAGAAGATAAAACATTTCCATTATCAGCTTCAGTTTATAAGAGGATTAGACCTATGCATCTCATAGACTAGAAAAAAATGGCGAAAAATTATATTTTATTAATATATAGTTGTATTTTATATTTATAAAAATACCCCACTTATAAATATGTACATTTTTTATTTCAAACGAAAAATATTGTTTAATCGTGATTTTTTATTATAAAATATCATATTTTTTTCTGTAAATATTGCGAGTTTAATTTGGAAATATTGCGGACAAATAGGACATCACTGTGATAGTTATCCTTTATGTTAAATTCAATGATATCAAAATTTATGTTTATCAAATATTTCATTTTTTTTTTGCTCTTATTATATTCTAATTCTATTTTTACACAAATCATTATTAAGTTTAAATTCGTGTTCTTTTAATAGGTAAATTTATTCGCATACATATAATTGACAAGAAATACAATAAAATTGTAAAAATATGGTTTCACTACAGCACAATTTTTCTGAACAGAGAGGAAATGATTTAATTTGTTCTCGCAATTGAAATTATTATCACAATTTTAAACTTTTCAATTCTGTAACCATGGCAACAAGAAAATAAAAGTTATCATGTGACTGAATTGTTGAAATGACTTACTTTCCAAATAATTAAATTTTCGAATAAAAAAATTTAATAATAATTTTTGTTGAAACTACACTTTCCAGCCTTAATAAAAATAATAAACTAAATAATTAATATTATTAAAAAAATAATGATCTAGATCAGGGGTGGCCAACTCAAATGATTTTGCGGGGACACTTTGAAATGCATCATAACTCCACGGGCCGCATATAAAATAATATACCCACATATAATTTTTTTTGAAATTTTTTGACGTAGAAAATTGAAACATTATGAGTTATTATTTTTGTGTTTACTATTATTCTTACATGTCAACATAGATAATATAATAATAATGATACTAAACGCACATTGTAAAGAAATATACAACACTAAAAATGAAATGTAAAAATATAACAATATAAACGAAATAAAAAAAAATGAAATCATTTAAAAACATTTATTTTATTAGTGCGATATTTGTTTCTCCACTCTTTCACTTATCTTTTACAAATCGATCTCCATTTGGGTATTTGCACATAGTATTTGGTGCAGGTTAGCGTCCGTTATGTTTGAAAGTGTTTTGTACTTGGTCAATTTCATTTTCAAAAAAAAAAAAAAAAAAAAAAAAAACGATTCTTATGTGTAAAATGAACCAAAAGCGCTAACAACTTGAACTAAGAGTCTGGTTTGCTCTGCTGTCAACAATCAACTGTCATATATTCGCAAGAATATTATTTTAAAATTAAAGTTAAACTTTTCTCATAATTTCGGTAGTTAATTTTTGAATATATCGATGCACACATAATGTATTTTTTAATAAATTGGTTTTCACTACTTTGGCCATTATAAAATACATATATTATGTGATAAATCTCAAGGGCCGCAAAAATATTCAAGGCGGGCCGTGGGTTGGCCAGCCCTGGACTAAATAATTAATATTTGTATAAACTGAATAATTAATATTTGTATAAAATGAATCAATATTTTTGATCGGATAATATATATATTTTTTTAATATAAAAATTAAGAAATCGTATCTTAAATATTTTGAAATTTACATAAATGGGCAAAAAAATATAAAAGTGATTAGAAAACAGGAAAAAAAAGAAAAGATAAAAATATTTTATTTTTATATTTTATGAACTAGTTGTTTCGGAACTACAGTAAAAAGCAATTAAGAACATAATTTGTTTACTCTGAAGAATACATTATGCTAAATGAGTTTTGAAACGCATAATTTACGAATAGAAAAGAAAAATTGATTAAATTTTTTTACCAAACTGCATCAAATTAGTGAATATTTTCCAATTCCAAAAATAAAGTTAACATTAGATAACATTTAATTAACGTAGACAAAAAAATACCCAAAAATAACAAAACCAAATAAAAAAAATTATTTAATTAAATTTGGGTACTTGCCATCTTTTTAATAGTTGAAGACTGCATTTTTAGCTATTTGCTGTTTCAGAAATAGTGTATATTTCTTTGCAGTAAATTTATTAACAAGCAATAAAAACCTTTCGTCCCATAAACGTTAATGTAGTTCTTAATTAAACTGCTGAAATTTTTTTCATAATCAAAAATAAAATCAATCTGTTTTCGGAATGAAATATTAAGTATGTAAAAGGGATGAAATTACACACGCTTAAGACATTAAACTAAATGGATAAGCATTCGCTTAGATTTTAGTGTCTCGTAAAATTGATCCGAAGAACTTGATCTGATTTCCACAACTAACTAAACGATAAAAAATAAAAATGATTAATTAAAAGATGTTCTACCGATAGAAACTGTTGCATTTTTTTTTATGTAAAGAGTTTTGACATTTCATTCCCAGGAGAGAGGACAGCAATCAAGCAGTACTGTGGATATTTATATTACATGTAATTAGTGTTTTGTACTAATGAGAACAACCTGCCACTCACATCTGATAGCAGATATTCGGTGTCATATAATGAGATCTGTAGGCCATCTTTTACGCATGGTTGCGTTAAATATATTTCCTCTTGGGATGAGAGACTGTAGATCAACTAAACGTTTTTTAGCGGCAGCGCCTGTTGCGTACCTCCACTTGGGTGAGAGTCTCGAGGCCTACTGATCATATCTCTTATTCTACATGAGTACTCTTATTGTGTGGGAGGGAGCACGATTACAATTTTCGAATAAAAATTTAATAATAATTTTTGTTGAAACTACACTTTCCAGCTTTGTATAAACTGAATAATTAATATTTTTTATCGGATAATATTTAATATATTTTGTAGTGTAAAAAATTGAGAAATCGTTTCTTAAATATATTGAAATTTACATAAATGGGGGGAAAAAATAGAAGACATTAGAGATCAGAAAAAAAAAAAAAAAAAAAAAGATAATAAAATTTTTATTTTTTTTATTTTATGAACTTGTTGTTTCGGAACTACAGCAAAAAGCAATTAAGAGCATAATTTGTTTACTCTGAAGAATACATTATGCTAAATGCAGTTTGAAACGCATAATTTATGAAAAGAAAAGAAAAATTGATTAATTTTTTTTTTTTTTTAACAAACTGCGTCAATTTAGTGAATATTCCCTATTCCTTAAAATAAAACTAACATTAGATAACATTTAATTAATGTAAATAAAAAATAATCCAAAATAATGAAACCAAATAAAAAATTATTTATTTAAATTTGGGGTACTTATCATCTTTTAATATTTGAAGACTACATCTTTTGCTATTTGCTGTTTCAGAAATAGTGTCTATTTCTTCGTTGTAAGTTTATTCACAAGCAATAAAAACATTTCGCCCTATAAACGTTAATGCAGTTCTTAATTAAACTGGAGAAATTTTTTATAATCAAAAAATAAAATCAATCTGTTTTCGGAATGAAATATTAATTATGTAAAAGTGATGAAATTACACACGCTTAAAACATTAAACTAAATGGATAAACATTCGCTAGATTTTAGTGTCTCGTAAAATTGATCCGAAGAACTTGATCTGATTTCCACAACTAACAAAACGATAAAAACAAAAATAATTAATTAAAAGATGTTCAACCGATAGAAATTGTAGCATTTTTTTTTTTCTCACAAGAAGAGTTTTGGTATTTCATTCCTAGGAGGGAGGTATTTGACAATTACATAAAAGCAACCTATCACTTAAATTTGACAGCAGATAAGCAGTGTTGTGGATATTTATATTACATGCAATTAGTGTTTTGTACTAATGAGAATAACCTGTCACTTAAATCTGATAGCAGATATTCAATGGTATGAATAATGAGACCTCATGAAATTAGCGAATGTCTGTGCGATCTTCACAGGTCGAAAAATTGTTGTTGGACTACGTGTTGCGATGTTGCATAGTGATTGATGATAGACCACGAGCTGGAAAATGTCTACTCCAATGAGAAGTGAGGGAAGCTGATTGCAAACTAATGTAAATGTTTTTTTTTTTCTCTAATGTGAAAATATTTTTAAAAATTTGATAATTTTTCATTATGTCACAAATATTTAAAATGAATGTTGTTTAATGTTTTATTTGCTTTATATAGACAAATATTCAGTGAATCAGGCAGAAATAAAGAAAAATATCATTTTTATCGCGTCCCTCATGGAAGGAGGGAAAAGGGGCGCAGCTTCTGTTCTGATGGAGCTCCCGTAGGTAGAAGTCTAACTTCTACTTCGTGACGCAGCAGCCATGGGAGACCGGGACCTACGGCTTAATGTGAATTCCGAACCACTACAAACACTCATGGCACCGCCGGGACTCGAACCCGAAACCTGTGGCACTGAGCGCTTGACACTCTGCCATTCACGCTCCCAAAAATATCATTAATACCTTTATATAAATGTCGTAGAGCATCCAAAGTTAATTAAGATTTAAAAAAATGTCACGCATTCAGAGTAGTTGAATTTTTAAATTTATTTCAAATGGAAAGATCTTATCTTAGATGCAATTGGTTTTCGTCACATAAGATATTGGTTACAGTAAGGATCCACCATGTCTTCCCGAAACAATATATAACCAACGGGAAAGAGTTCGAGATTAATACACAGAAGAGCCAAAACATTATGACCACCCCTACATTTTGCAATGAACTCGCCTGGATGACGTGGAAGGCACGTGATCAGGTGGAAGTGGTATTTAACTGCTGCTGGAGAGTCTGAAGAATCATTCTTTCACTTACTTCTGTGTGAGATGGGAAAGGCTGCGGATCTAAGCGAATTTGATAGAGGGCAGATTGTAATGGCTCGGCACAAGTATTTCCGAAACTGCACGACTCGTGGGTTGTTCGCGATCTACAGTTGTTAGTACTTATGCAAAGTGGATGAATGACGGTGAAACCAGCAGTAGACGACATGGTGTTGGACGTCCACACGCTACCAAAGAAAAAGGTCGTCTGAGACTGTCTCGTATGGTGAAGCAAAACCGGAGCCAGACAATGGCTCAGCTGACAGCCCAATACAATGCAGGGCCAAGTAGAATAGTATCGGAGCACACTGTTCGGCGGACATTGTTGGATATGGGACTACGCAGCAAACGTCCCACTCGATTGTAGATCTTCCTTTCAAGGACGGGTTCACACTTACATTCGAATTTGAGTTGTGCAATTTTTTTTTTTTTCACCCGTTAGACCAGGGAAGGGCAAACTTTTTCGGTCACGCGTCAAAAATCGAAAAAAAAAAAAAAAAAAAAAAAATTGGCCGGCCAAGATAAATTTTTCTAAAATTTTAAAAACAATATACAAATATTACAATTTAAATATGTTATTAAGATGAATGAAATTGCGATTTCATTTTGAAAAGTTTCTTTTATTGAGTTTCAAAGTGAGATGTACTGATTCTAAGGAACGAGGCTAAATACTCATCTGTCAGTCTACTTCTGAAATAATTCTTTCTAAAGTTCATAGTTGAAAACACTTGTTCACATATATAAACTGAAGCAAACATAGCACTGATTTTCTGGACGTGAGATATTAAATTTGGGAAACTTACTTTCGATAATGATTTGTGAAGCTCTAACGTTGGCATATTTAGAAACAACTGCTTGAGATGATTGTTAGATTGCAACACAATCAATTCAACCTGCAAATCTGACCTCACTGCTTCACAATTTACGTTGAAAGACATAGTAAAAATATCCAAATAGAGAAAGTAGTAGATCAAAGTAGAAAAGGAGATGGATATGTAATATATATTTCTTTAATTTCCCTTGACCGGCAAATTAAAACTCTATCCGCGGGCCGGATAGAGTTTTATATTATAGAGTTAGGTTTAGAATATATGATTAATAATATGCTGCAATATTATTATGTCCTGTATAATTTTATTTTAATCATCTGCAAAATAAATTATGGATATATTTTGTTCGTTCGTTTGTTGTTATATTATATAATATACAATATTATATAACATAACATACATATAGTTTAAACCATGAGCAGGTAAGGCTTGAGCGGTCTTACTGCAGGTCTCAAAACTCTTATATCCTTGTTAGTAGGTGAGACTCCTGAAGTGTCCACTGGCAAAACGTGATAGTTTGGTTTGCTCTGCGGTCGCTCTACGGTCATTTTGTTCACTCTTTGGACCGGAAAATAAAGTTTAACGTAGATTCCTAACCACTGTCAAACATCCCTGCCATCGCCAGAATTCAAACCTGAAGCCTATGGTACCAAAGGCCATAGCGTTAGATAATTGTCAATCAGGCCGCCTATACTCTAATGATTTATGATACATGATTAAATGTATACTTAATTATTATGTACTGCATATGTACTGATAGATTTTTTTCGAATACGAAAAGAAAAATATTATATACACTCAGTACATAATGTGAATTTTCTTCAATATAAATATATATATATATATATAAAAGTATGCGTCTATTATTGATTATTAATAAATCAATAATTATTACGCCCCTCTCATTAATATTGCCTACTGAAGCCAGCGGGGAAGCCACCACTGCATTTAGTAGCCAGTGACAACAGTTTCGTCTGGTAACGATGGCGCATTTCCATTGGAAAAGTTATGATGGACGTTTTTCCATGCATGGCTTCCCGCGAGCTCCTGGCATACAGTGATGGATTGCAGTCTTTTGTTGCTACTTCTTCGTGTCCATTTCCGTAATTGTTTTTCTTTTCTTTCTTTGACATGAGTGGATCGAAGAACACAGGGGGAGGTTCTGTCGCATTTCATGGAGTAATTTGAGTGAGTGAAATCCGTTTTTTTTTAATAACCCACATTATTATAAAGCATTAACGAAAGAGAGATCATTATGAAAAAGACTGTGAAAAGTTGAAGCATGCAAAAAGGGTTTTTGACGGGACATTAAAAACATTTACATATTTTTCGATCGGAATTATTGAAGGTTATTTTGTTACGTGAATAGGTTATACTGAATACACAAATAGGTTTTATTACTTAAAACTCATCAAATAATGCATTATTGTTCTTGAGTTGTTTCTGATCCTCGACAGGGTCTAGCTATTAGACCAAATCCCCAAGTGCATATACCTCTAAAAGTCTAAGAATAGAAGAGGTTCAGAAAGGCCCTCGTCCTAGTTTGTTTGCTTGGTACTTACGTATTAACGGTACCTTGGCGACAGACTTGGCGTTTTTAAGTGTCGCCAATGTAACAGCTGCAGATTTATCGGTTTTTAAGTGGCGCCAATATAACGGCTGCAGATTTGCTGAGTTTTGACGCCATTTTGTAGTGCTACGAAAATGCGTATTTGGGATTTGCCAGAAACAGAACAAGATGCAACTTTATTTTTTCAGGAGCGAAATATTTTACCAAAAAAACGAAAATGTAGAGACTGTTTTGAATCCATGCTAAACTCTATATCGGCCTGTTTTCCACCAAAATCCGTTTGACTACTTTTGTGTTTAAATGAAATGTTTTTGACTAATTTGTGTTTAAATACAGTTTTTTGAATTTTGAAATCGTTTTGATTTTAAATGAAGTGTGTCATATATATTTTATTATTTGGAACAAAAATTTTTGGAACAAAAATTTTAGATTGGCGCCACTTAAAAACCGCCAAATCTGTAGCTGCGGTTGGCGCGTTTGCACTTTATTGGCGCAACTGTCGCCAAGGTACCGTTAATACGTAAGTACCGTTTGCTTCTATGGCAACCAAAAACCAGGACACTACCAGAGCGATCTTTCTAGTATCAGTCCTGTGCTGGACATTCCAGAAATCCTTAATAGTTTTCCCAAACTTGGACACTATAAACTCATCCAATAAGTCATCCAGTTTTCGTTGAATAGCCCACATTATTATAAACCATTAAAGAAAGAGAGATTATTATCGGAAAGATGGTGAAAAGTTGAAGCAAACAAAAGGTGTTTTGAAGTGACATTAAAAACAATTAAAAAATTTTTTTTGGTCTGGATCATTAAATTTTTTTTAAAAAAACGTGAATAAGTTTTGCTCATGAATATTTATTACTTAAAAATCATAAAATAAGGCATTATATATGTAGGATTTATTTGTGTGGTGATCAGCAGGGGGCGACACAATGCAGTTGCTTGTCTTTGACAGAGCCTGTTTACAATGTGGGGAGTATTCAACTTTGAACTCTGACCCCGGGAGAAGGGGAAAGGGCCCCGTAGATGAAGAAAGAGGTAAGGAATGCTAGCAGTCAACGGAGGAGTCGAAACTGGAATGGGCTGCGTCAAGCAGCGAGAGAATGTTACTGTTATGTAATAATTATTAATGTAAATATTGCTGTATATATAACCGTGCTTCATTAAATATGTGTTGTTGGGAGAAAAACAACGATTCCTTAATGTGTTTGGAAATACACCCCTAGACACACACTGCAAAAGTCCAGCTTTTGTTAGACTGGTAGAGAAGTCTAACAAAACTGTAGGTTCAGCCGGGATGAATCTATTGAAACTGGTGTAATCTACATATATAAAAGCTAGTTATAAGCAGTTATAAATTCTTAATTATCAGGCCAGAAGACACACTTTTCGAAAATTAAGCGAAAAATTATATACATTTTGATTGTGAAATCTTCATTCATTGAAATTTGACAAATATATTAAACAAACAGGACTCTGAAAAATATCACAATTCTTGATAACACAAAAATAGTAACATACCGAAAAAACCCATAATTTTCGAGTTCAGTGTGTGATCAGCTTTAATATGAAACCTCTAACAGTTATACGTGCTGTGATGGATTATTTGGTTGTGGTTTGGGAAATTTGGGTCATTTCTGTTAAAAATTCTCCAATTGAAGTGGACAGGGTTTAGTCATATTCCACTGTATAAACTTTATGCGAAATCTTGGGAAATTTGGTGAAACTTTCTCAAACGCCAGCGTACTCTATAAAAAAAAAAAAAAGGGTTAGGAAAGAGTTCTGTTATATTTTTTGTAGTATTAAAATTCTACTTCTTCCTTGGCGCAAAAAGCCTCCTATAGTGGCCAAGGCCGTCTGCTTACAGACAAATCTCGACATAGGAGACTTTTGCTTTTTTGCGGAGTAGGGTTGTCAGTCCTACGGAAAGCTCTACAGTCATATTAGACCTGAATGGCCGATTGTCTAGCGCTCTGGGGCTCGGGGCCATAGGTTTCGTATTCGCCTGGTGGTGCCATGGATGTTTGTAGTGATTAGGAATCAACTTTAAACCTTTTTTAGACCTCTACGTTGACCAGCCCTACGCAAAAAGTCACATGAGACCTAAAGAAATATAACACTATAAATGTAACACTATAAATATAACACTTATAACACTATAAATGCACTTATAACACTTTTTGCGTAGGCAGGTCAAGGACTCATATGACTTTTTGCGTAGAGCTGACAACACTACCGCGTAAAAGGGAAACATCCTTTGTCTCGGTCTGCAAGTGATTACTCCGGTCTCATATCCAGTCTCCTTTACACTTTAAACCGTAGGTCCCGGTCTCATATGACTGTAAAGTGTTATGGAACCCAGTCAGACTTTCCCATATCATTCCTAAATTGTATAGGGGTAACTCAGCTGTAGGCATTTTGATGTGGTGTGTTGTAATAATAGTAGTCATATTAGGCCGGGACCTACCGTTAAAATAGATCCCTAACCACTACAGACGTTCATGGCACCAAGAATCAGAGCGCTACTCACTCGGCCATCAGGCCCAATATTAAAATTAGCAAATATATTTCCTTTAAATTTGGGATTATATTTATTTTAAAAACTGACATCTTAACAACCATTCGATTTTCAATTCCTTTTTTTTTTTTTTTAATAATGTTTGGTACTTACGTATTAACGGTACCTTGGCGACAGTTGCGCCAATAAAGAGCACACGCGCCAACCGCAGCTACAGATTTGGTGCCAATCTACAGTTAGAATTTTTGTTCCAAATAATAAAATTTATACATAACACTTCATTTAAAATCAAAACGCTTTCAAAATATTTTTATTCCAAATAATAAAGATTGGCGACACTTAAAAACTGCCAAGTCTGTCGCCAAGGTACCGTTAATACGTAAGTACCTAATTTTTATTCAATATTTTCATGTATTTTGAACGCGTCTTAATTAAAACTGAGTGAGAAAAACTGATGAGAATGCAGAAAACTGAATGAGAGAGATCGAAACAGCTGCAGAAGTGCTGATTTTACTGCGATCGATGGTGAAGGTCACTCAAATTGCTGATTCACGGGTTTTCTTCAACTGCTGTTTATAGTTTGAAAAAAAAAAAAATGTTGATCAAAGTTACAAAACATCTGCTTTTTATCCTCTCACCCCGAACCTTCACTAAAATAATAAATTTGTTAAAAAGGAAATCGATATTGAATTGATTTTGAAGTATTTATTGGCACATAAAACTATAGAGTCTCACATAAGTATTCGCATCAATCATCTGTTTATACAAATAATTAATTAAAATATCTATTATCAACGCAATTAAATAATGAAATGCTATTGTCTTTGAAGAACGTTAGTGTTCATTTATTTAGAATAAATTCGCTTTTAATAAATTATGAAAGGATGAGTGTTTTCACTTTAGAACATTTAAGTCCAATAAAAGGGTTAGAATTGATTATTAAACAATTATTGATTGGATATCCAAGAACATTAAGAAATTATTAAATCGTTTTGGTATAGAACTATTTAGTAATTTAGGGCCCTATTTTGCTCTTTTGTATTCTCTTCTCGTCTTCTTTGTTGTGCATTCGAATTTTATTTTCAAAAGCTTGCCACATATGTTCTAATGATTTCAAATTTGGTGACAGAGAGGTTATTTTGTTTCTTCTTTATAATTATAAGCAACCTAGTATTCATTGGATAATAGGATAGAACTTTTTTTGTTTTTGCCATTTTTTTTTATTGATAAGGATACCTTTGAACTTTTGATTCGTCAACGAAAACCGATATCCGCATGATTCATCTATAAAAAACAAAATGGCAAAAATGGGTTAAATGCAATTCATTCACTTTAAACTAAATTTTATAACTTCATTATTTTTATTGGTTTATCCAAAAATGTTATAAAAATGTAAATATTTAAAGTAAAATTAAAAATTTCTTCGAATTTTATCGTCAAATTCTTGCCAGATATGTTCTAATGGTTTCAAATTTGGTGATTGAGAGGATATGTTGGTGTCTAATTTATAATTATAAGCAACCTAGTAGAATAGAACTTTAGTTTCTGCCATTTTTACTGATAATTAAACGTTTGACCTTTTGATTCATTAAAGAAAACCAATATTTATATGATTCATTAGCCTGTAGAACCATGAAAAACAAAATGGGGTAAATGATCTTCATCCACTTTCAACTAAATTTTATAATTTTTTAACTTATAAAATTAAAAATTTCTTCAAATTTTATTTTCAAATTTTCACCAGATATGTTCTATTGGTTACAAATATGATGGCTGACAGGGTATTTTGCTTCTGCTTTATAATTATAAACAGAATAGTAAAATAGAACTTTTGTTCTTGTGGTTTCTTTTATTGATAATGATTACTTTTGACCTTTTGATTGATCAAAGAAAACCAATATTTTTATATGATTTATTAACCTGTAGAACCATGAGAAAGTAAATGGTAAAAATGAGATAAATGCCGTATAAAATTTAAACTGAATTTTATACTTTCGTTATTTTTTATTGGTTATCAAAAATATTATAAAAATACAAATATTTAAAGTAGAATTAAAAATCCATTCGGATATTTATTTTCAAATTCATGCCACATATGTTCTATTGGTTACAAATTTGGAGACTGAGAGGGTATTTTAGTGTCTATGGTGAATTCCTGTGAAATTTTTAAGTACCATCTAGGAACAAAAAAAAAAAAAATTAACTGAATTGTTTTAATTTTGTTAATGAATTTTCTTCTTAAAACAATATTTTTTATTATATGCATATTATTTAAAGTAAAATTTGTTTATATTATAAAAGATTCCTTATGAAAATTATATTATGAAAGATTCCTTATTAAAATTATATTATAAAATATTCTTTATTAAAATTATATTTTAAAAGATTCTTTATTAAAATTATATTATAAAATATTCTTTATTGAAATTACATTCTAAAAGATTCCTTATTAAAATTATATTATAAAAGTTCTTTATTAAAATAATATATATTATAAAAATTCCTTATTAAAAAAATTATATTATAAAAGATTATTTATTAAAATTTTATATTATATTAGAAAGATTCCTTATTAAAATTATATTATAAAAATATCCCTTTTAAAGATTCCTTATTCCTGATTAAAATCCTTATTAAGATTCCTTAATTAAAATTTGTTCATATTATACAATATTCCTTATTATTCTTTATTATTATATTATAAAAATTCCTTATTATTAAAAGATTCCTTTTAAGATTCTGAATAATCCAAAAGCCTAACGTCGAATGTAGTTCTACACACATAAAATGCTGAATAAATTACTAAAGGGAATATTTTTTTTTATTAAATAGTATCAGATATTAACGGTTGCAGTTAAGATATATTCAGTTTGATTTTTTTAATCAAATATCTTTTTTTTTATTTGATAAATAAATTACAGACACTGCTAAAGAAAAAAATATATCTTCCATTTAATAAAATTCTGTTATTGGTCTTAAGGCTCTCAAAACTTTCTAAAAGAACGAAAGAACGCTTTTTATTTCTCGCATATCATTTCCATTTTCTGCAGACGATAATTTAATAAACAAAATGTCTTTCGAATTCATATTTTCTTATCGGCGTTTGATTGCGAATGCTCCTGCATTCATTTTCGTTTTATTTATTATTTATTCTTTTTGTATTGATAATCTTCAATTTCAGCGATGCCGTTTTATTATCAAATTACAAGATCTGGCAGAACGGAGTTCGAATTTTGAGAACTTGAAAATAAGAAGAACAATAGAAAATTCTGAATTCTATATGGAAGATTTTATTACAGATGAAATTCTAATCAAAAATGAAAAATTCTCTCGCATAGGGTTATTATTATTTTTCTTTTTCTTCGCTCTTTAAAGGAAATTTTAGATGTGATGTCATTTTCTTTGTATAAGTTTGAATTTAAATAAATTTGTTTTGTGAGATGGAATACATTTTTATCAAAGCTGTTTTGAGTTATAAAATTAGTAAATCAATTAAGCCGATTTAGATTGTTGAGAAATGTTTCAATTATTAATTTTTCTTCCATTTACATGTAAATACGTATTCAAATGCAAACAAGATGACTGTCAAAGACATTTACATCATTTATACTCAACCGTTTTTATTAGTTTTATATACTTTTTAAACAAAAATAAATCATTGTAAAGAACTTTTCTTATTCTTAAAAATGTATATTTATAATAAATGTATCAATTATTATTATTTCTTCCATTTGCATGTGAATGCATATTCAAATCCAAACCAGATAACTATCAAAGACATTTACACCGTCTTATACTCAACCATTTTATGTTCGTTTTATGTATTTTTAAACAAAAAAATATCTTTGTAAAGAACCTTTCTTATTCTTAAAAGTGTATATTTATAATAAATGTATCAATTATTATTTTCTACTATTTCATGTGAATGCATATTCAAATCCAAACCAGATAACTATCAAAGACATTTACATCGTTTTATCGTTTTATATATTTTTATCGCATCATCGTTTTATTTTATTATAGCCGTTTTATATTCGTTTTATATATTTTTAAACAAAAAACAACCATTGTAAAGAACTTTTCTTATTCTTAAAAATGTATATTTATAATAAATGTATCAATTATTACTTTCTTTCGATTTGCATGTGAATACATATTCAAATCCAACCAGTTAACTATCAAAGACATTTAAATCGTCTTAAACTCATTCGTTTTATACATTTTTAAACAAAAAAATACATTGTAAAGAACCTTTCTTATTCTTAAAAATGTATATTTATAATAAATGTATCAATTATTACTTTTCTTCCCTCAATTATTATTACATATTCATATATTAATCAAACCAGATAATTGTCAAAGACATTTACACTGTTTATACTCAACCCTTTTTATATTCGTTTATGTACTTTTAAACAAAAAACAACACTATAAAAAGAACCTTTATTATTCTTAAGTGTATATTTATAATAAATGTATCAATTTTTACTTTTTCTACCATTTCATGTGAATGCACATTCAAAATCCAAACCAGATAACTATCCAAAAGAAGACATTTACACTGTTTATACTCAACCCTTATATATTCGTTTTATGTATTTAAAAAAAAACATTGTAGGAACTTCTTATTCTTAAAATGTATATTTAATGTATTTAATGTATTTTATGTATATTTCTTTATCAATTATTATATAATTTTTCCATTTACATGCGAAATCAGATTCAAAAAATCCAAACCAGATAAATATCAAAGACATTTACAGTGTGTTATACTCAACCGTTTTATGCTCGTTTATATATTTTTAAACATAAAAGTACATTGTAAAGTCTTTCTTATTTTTAAAAATGTATATTTATAATAAATGTATCACTCATACTTTTTCTTCCCTCAATTATTACTTTTTCTTCCCCTCAATTATTACATATTCAAATTAATCCAAACCAGATAATTGTCAAAGATATTTACACTGTTTTATACTCAACCTTTTTATATTCGTTTTATGTACTTTTTAAACAAAACAACACTATAAAGAACGCTATTATTCTTAAAAGTGTATATTTATAATAAATGTATCAATTTTTACTTTTTCTTCCCTCAATTATACTTTTTCTTCCCTCAATTATGACATATTCATATTAATCCAAACCAGATAATTGTCAAAGATATTTACACTGTTTATACTCAACCCTTTACTAATTCCGTTTTATGTGTCTTTAAACAAAAAACAACACTATAAAAGAACCTTTATTATTCTTAAAAGTGTATATTTATAATAAATGTATCAATTTTTACTTTCTTCCTCAATTATTACTTTTTCTTCCCTCACTATTACATATTCATATTAATCCAAACCAGATAATTGTCAAAGATATTTACACTGTTTTATACTCAACCCTTTTATATTCGTTTTATGTACTTTTAAACAAAAAACAACACTATAAAGAACCTTTATTATTCTTAAGTGTATATTTATAATAAATGTATCAATATTACTTTTCCTCAATTATTACTTTTCTTCCCTCGCAATTATTACATATTCATATTAATCCAAACTCAGATAATTTGTCAAAGATATTTACACTGTTTTATACTCAACCCTTTTATATTCGTTTTATGTACTTTTAAACAAAAAACAACACTATAAAGAACCTTTATTATTCTTAAAAGTGTATATTTATAATAAATGTATCCAATTTTTACTTTTCTTCAATTATTACTTTTCTTCCCTCAATTGGCTACATATTCATATTAATCCAAACCAGATAATTGTCAAAGATATTTACACTGTTTTATACTCAACCCTTTTTATATTCGTTTTATGTACTTTTAAACAAAAAACAACACTATAAAAGAACCTTTATTATTCTTAAAAGTGTATATTTATAATAAATGTATCAATTTTTACTTTTTCTTCCCTCAATTATTACTTTTTCTTCCCTCAATTATTACATATTCATATTAATCCAAACCAGATAATTGTCAAAGATATTTACACTGTTTTATACTCAACCCCTTTTATATTCGTTTTATGTACTTTTTAAACAAAAAACAACACTATAAAGAACCTTTATTATTCTTAAAAGTGTATATTTATAATAAATGTATCAATTATTTTTTTCTTCCCTCAATTATTACTTTTTCTTCCCTCAATTATTACATATTCATATTAATCCAAACCAGATAATTGTCAAAAAGATATTTACACTGTTTTACTCAACCCTTTTATATTCGTTTTATGTACTTTTAAACAAAACAACACTATAAAGAACCTTTTATTATTCTTTAAAAGTGTATATTTATAATAAATGTATCAATTTTTACTTTTTTCTTCCCTCAATTATTACATATTCATATTAATCCAAACCAGATAATTGTCAAAAGATATTTACACTGTTTTATACTCAACCCTTTTTATATTCGTTTTATGTACTTTTAAACAAAAAAACAACACTATAAAGAACCTTTATTATTCTTAAAAGTGTATATTTATAATAAATGTATCAATTGTTACTTTTTCTTCCCTCAATTATTACTTTTTTTTTTCCCTCAATTATTACATATTCATATTAATCCAAACCAGATAATTGTCAAAAGATATTTACACTGTTTTATACTCAACCCTTTTATATTCGTTTTATGTACTTTTAAACAAAAAATAACACTATAAAGAACCTTTATTATTCTTAAAAGTGTATATTTATAATAAATGTATCAATTTTTACTTTTCTTCCCTCAGTTATTACTTTTTTCCCTCAATTATTACATATTCATATTAATCCAAACCAGATAATTGTCAAAGATATTTACACTGTTTTATACTCAACCCTTTTATATTCGTTTTATGTAATTTTTAAACAAAAAACAACACTATAAAAAGAACCTTTATTATTCTTAAAAGTGTATATTTATAATAAATGTATCAATTTTTACTTTTCTACCATTTCATGTGAATGCACATTCAAATCCAAACCAGATAACTATCAAAGACATTTACACTGTTTATACTCAACCCTTTATATTCGTTTTATGTATTTAAAAAAAAAAAAACATTGTAAAGAACACTTCTTATTCTTAAAAATGTATATTTAATGTATTTAATGTATTTATGTATATTTCTTAAATGTATCAATTATTATTATAATTTTTTCCATTTACATGAATTCAGATTCAAATCCAAACCAGATAAATATCAAAGACATTTACAGTGTGTTATACTCAACCGTTTTATGTTCGTTTTATATATTTTTTTAAACATAAAAGTACATTGTAAAGAATCTTTCTTATTCTTAAAAATGTATATTTATAATAAATGTATCAATTATTACTTTTTCTTCCCTCAATTATTTTATATTCATATTAATCCAAACCAGATAATTGTCAAAGACATTTACACTGTTTTATACTCAACCCTTTTATATTCGTTTTATGTACTTTTAAACAAAAAACAACACTATAAAGAACCTTTATTATTCTTAAAAGTGTATATTTATAATAAATGTATCAATTATTACTTTTTCTACCATTTCATGTGAATGCACATTCAAATCCAAACCAGATAACTATCAAAGACATTTACATCGTCTTATACTCAACTCTTTTATATTCGTTTTATGTATTTTTAAACAAACAAAATATCATTGTAAAGAACCTTTCTTATTCTTAAAAATGTATATTTATAATAAATGTTTCAATTATTATTATTATTTTTCCATTTACTGTGAATTCAGATTCAAATCCAAACCAGATAGATATCAAAGAGATTTACATCGTCTTAAACTCAACCCTTTTTATATATTCGTTTTATGTATTTTTAAACAAAGAAAATATCATTTTAAAGAACCTTTCTTATTCTTAAAAGTGTATATTTATAATAAATGTATCAATTATTACTTTTTCTACTATTTCATGTGAATGTTCAAATCCAAACCAGATAATTTCACAAAGACATTTACATCGTTTTATCGTTTTATATATTTTTATCGTTTTATATTTTTAATCATCGCATCATCGTTTTATTTTATTATACGCAACCGTTTTATATTCGTTTTATATATTTTTAAACAAAAATAAATCATTGTAAAGAACTTTCTTATTCTTAAAAATGTATATTTATAATAAATGTATCAATTATTACTTTCTTTCGATTTACATGTGAATACATATTCAAATCCAAACCAGTTAACTATCAAAGACATTTATATCGTCTTAAACTCATTCGTTTTATACACTTTTAAACAAAAAAAAAAATCATTATAAAGAACCTTTCTTATTCTTAAAAATAATAATATTCATTAATAGATAATTAATTCCTATCTGCTTCTTACGAAAATTTTGTTACGTAATGTGAGATACCTTTTTGTGAAGATTGAAAAATAAAATTTATTCTGCTATGACTAACATAAAGTATTTAAAATAGTTTTTAATTAAATAATGTCCGATTCATGATTTAGGGATTATTGCACGCAGCTAATGTGTTGGTCTCGATTTCGAATCCATTTGTGGAGTCAGTTACAATCAGAAACGAGGAGATTCGAGATTGTGCATAAGTCTCACATCGACATATCACTCGCTGAAGCATATCGCTCCGCCAGGTTGCTCGTGCCCTGATGGCCAATGCCTAGCTCTGAGGCCTTTGGTACTACAGACATCAGGTTCGAAACCTGGCGGTGGTATGGGTATTTGTAAGTAGTTCAGAATGTACGTTAAACTGCAGGTCCCTGTCTAATTAGCCTAAAGTGCGCTCATAATGACAGTAGAGTGGCAAACCAATAGAACCGACAGGCTACTTAACAATGCTTTCAGGCATTTTATCCATATCACACAAATGTATATCACAGACAACTTATGAAATATTTCTAGCTGTTAAAAAGCGTTAATGATTAGAACGAATTTTTACGTATTCGATTATTTAAATTGTAGTCGCTATAGTATAGCATAAGAATATATAGTAACTTCTTATTATGTTCTATTCTCTATTGATAGACGTATCTTCTCCTTCATCAGCTTAACAGCCCCATGGTGGGTCAAGGCCGTCTGCCTAATGGTAGATTTTGAGATCGGAGATGTTTTTCTTTTTACGGGTAGGTTTGTCAACCCAACAGTCATAACAACCGAGACCTACGGTTTAAAGTGGATCCCAAACCACTACAAACGTTTATGGTACCGTCGGGGATCAAACCCGAAACCTGTGACACCGAGCTCTAGTAACTCGGTCATCAGGCCCTTGTATTGACGGAACTAAAATTATTAGGCTACACTGTGCACTAAAAATTACACTGAAGTGACAAAGTCATGGGATACCTCTTAATATCGTGTCGGCCCTCCTTTCGTCCGGCGAAGTGCAGCAACTCGACGTGGCATGGACTCAACAAGTCGTTGGAAGTCTGCAGGAATATTGAGCCATGCTGTCTCGATAGACGTCCATAATTGTAAAGCGTTGATGGTGCAGGATTTTGGGCTCTCGGTGATGTCCATAAATGCTCGATGGGATTCATGCCGGGCTATCTAGGTGGCCAGATCATTCGTTGGAATTGTCCAGAATGTTCTTCAAACCAATCGCGAACAGTTGTGGCCCGGTGACATGGCGCATTGTCATCCATAAAAATCCATCGTCGTTTGGGTATGAAGTCCATGAATGGTTGCAAGTGATCTCAAGTAGCTGAACATAAGCATTTCCAGTCAATGTTCGGTCCAGTCGCACCAGAGGACCAAGTCCATGCCATGAAAAAACAGCCCACACCATTACGGAGCCACCACCAGCTTTGCCTTGCTGAGAGTTTGGGTCCATGCCTTCGTGGGGTCTGCGCCACACTCGAACCCTACCATCAGCTCTTACCAACTGAAATCGTTATTCATCGGACCAGGCCACGGTTTTCCATTCATCTGGGACCAACCGATATGCTCACGTGCCCACGAGAGTCGCTGCAAGCGATGTCGTTTCTATCAGTAAAGGCACTCAGGTTGGTCTTCTACTGGAATAGCCCAAGAAAGCCAAATTTCTCCGCACAGTTCTAACAGACAAGTCCACTTGTACGTCCCACATTGATTTCTGCGGTTATTTGACGCAGTGTTGCTTGTCTGTTAGAATTTACGACTCTTTGCAGACGTCGCCGGTCTCGGTCGTTAAGTGCAGGCGGTCGACCACTGCGCTGTCCATGGTGGGATGTTATGCCTGAAATTTCATACTCTCGGCACCTCTTGACACAGTGGATCTAATGTTGAATTCCTAACGATTTCGAAATGGCATGACCCATGCGTCTAGCTCTAACTGACATTCCGCATTCAAAGTCTGTTAATTCCCGTCGTGCGGTCATCATCACGTCAAAACCTCTTCACATGAATAACCCGAACAGAAATGAAGGCTCTGCGAAAGCACTGCGCATTTATACCTGTTCTACGCGATGCTACTGCCATCTGAAAATTTGCATATTGCTATCCCATGACTTTTGTCACTTCAGTGTATAATACAAGAATACAAAACCGTTAAATTACTGTTAATATTCCGGCAAATGTAAACAAGTTATTAGCTCTCAAATTTATGAATATCTATGAATTTTATTATTTAAATTTTGATAGATTGAAATGTATTTGTAATGATAATAAATATTAACCGAAATAAACAAAATGGTTCACATTTAATATTTGATGAATAAAAAAAGTTCAAAGTAAGTACGAAAATTCAAAAGACCGAATGCATAACGATATGTTTAAACATAACGATAATGCATAACGATAAGTTAAAATATCTAACAATTTATGAAATGGTCTATTTTATAAATCATAAACCAAAATTTAAACTACTCAGAAGATTTAGGACATGGGAAAAAAAACCTCAAATATATTTATAAAATGTTTGAGGATTTATTCAAGTTAGGTTGGCAATTCACCAGATGCTTTTTAGAGACTCATGAATCAAAATGGTTAAAAAAAAAGACATCACAAATGTAGGATATAAAATATTCCACGTTTTGTAAAAATTCAAAGATGGAATTTTCTTGCTCTTGTTAGAATCTATTAGAATAGTCACGATAACAGAAAATAATCACATTTAAAAGAAACTCTTAGAAAATAAGACAAATTTTTACAATTTTTAACGAAGATAAAATTGAATTATTTAAAATACTTTTTAATTATAAATTGAGCATTGAAAAACGTACTACTCCACGAGGACAAAGAATTGAAATTGCTGCCAGTGCTAGAAAAATTGAATCAAACTTCACAGGAGAACTGCTGGTCATTCAAAAGGCACTTGAGACCTATTTGAATGCATCTCCATCATAACAAATGAATGGAATTACTATCTTCACTGACTCAAGCTCTGGCATCATAGGCTCTTAATAAAGGGTTTTCCAAGTATGATCCCGAACACTATATCTCTTTTAGAACAAATCCACTACTTGCACAGAATGCGTATTCTGCAATGGATCCCTGCCCATGTGGATTTGGAATTGAATGAAATTGCAGATTCTTTGGCGAAGAATGCCAGCAATCTGAATTATAGTGCCATTCCCACTTCCCTTACAGTTGCAAATGCCTTGGCGAAACAAAACATATGATTCCTTCTAAGGTTTTTTTTTTTCTTCTAATGCAGCTGACAAATAGACCGTGATCTTTCGCCATAACGGCTGCACCTATGTTACTCACTTTGAATTACCCAGGTGGCGCGTGTAACTTGATGGTAAGCCACGGACGCGGAGTAACAACGCCCCCTGCAGCGCTCTACGATCCTATTAGGACCGGGACCTACAGCTTAAAGTGGATTCCGAACCCATACAAACACCCATGGCAAAGCCGGGATTCGAACCCGATACCTGTGGTACTGAAGGCCAGAGCGCTAGCCATTCGGCCATCAGGCCCCTCTAAGGTTAAAATTAAACACCAAATTTCAAAAATAAATGTCGACAGAAAACAGCTACTACACTCAAGATTAAGGATGAAGCATCACAAAAAAAAGAAAATTTCTGCTGATACCGTTACAAAATACCAAATATGTGGCAACTGCCTTGATGTCGTGCCTACTCCTCATCCTGTCTTTGATTGGCCAGCTATTGCAGTCACCACAACATTGTCTGGACCATCCCTCGGAAGAGAATTTATACTCCGCGTTGGCAATCAACATAGCCGATAGTATTCAGGAGCACCACAATATTTGATTTTCTTGTACTCTTCAGGGGATACGACAGGGGCCTGAATGGCCGAGTAGCAAGCGCTCTGGCGCTCCGGTACCACAGGTTTCGGGTTCGAGCCCCGGCGGTGCCATGGATGTTTGTAGTGGTTCGGAATCCACTTTAAACCGTAGGTCCCGGTCTAACACGATCGTAGAGCGTTGTAGAGAGTCACATATTAAAAATAAGGAAAAAACTAACTGTTCATATATATAGTGATTAGGGGATTATAGTCCTTGTTGCTTCACATCCCCATTTCCTATCAGTGATTAGTAAGCAAAGGGTTGGGAGTTTGTTTACGTTTTGTAATAGTCTACGGAATCGACAACTGGTCCCTAATTGTACCGAATTTAAAACTTAACTTTTAAATTCTTTTATCTTCTTTTTTATAAATAGTATTTTTTTTTTTTTTTTTTTTTGAGTACCATACATTAAATTTTAGAAACTTTAATCTTAATATTTTTTTTACTAACATTAATTAAGCAGCCATTAGAATTCTAAACTTATTTATTAATTAAGATGAGGAGGTTGTGAGGTATTTCCCCTGTTGGTACTCCCCGTAATCGGTACGCCAGTTGCCAGTTCACATCCCCATATACCACTTCATTCATCATCTTTAAAGGGGATACGACAACAACAAAAACAACATGATACTTCTTAGTCGCTATTTTCTTTTCATAGATGGTGTATAAAAAGAGGAATTATTATTATTTTTTTCATTTCAAATAAAAAAAAAAAGTTCAAAAAACTTCAGTAGGATATTTACCAGAAAATTCTGTAACATTCATTTTTACTAGAAAATTCTTAAACCTTAATAGTACGATTCAAAATTTAAAATTGTAAAAAAAAAAAATTATTTATATTTAAAATTTTCTAAACATTGTAATCAAAACTATCAATACAAATAATATCTACATGAATTTTTAATTCAGCCAAATTCATTCAAATGAATTTTATCGTTTTGTTTATAGTAATATCGTTAAATCAATTTTTGGGGATGCATGAATCTATCAAACATTCTTTTTAAATATTTAAGTGGAAGTCGCTTGAATCTCATTATGTTCAAGTTAGATTTTCAATAATTTTTTTTGTTTGTGAGCTATAGTTGACTATACAGTATGATTCGAAACTTTTTTTTAAACAATTTGCGCCAACGCCAACCAGACATAATCCATCCATTTATAGTAGGAACATCTGTTCTTAAATGTGATTCTACAAGCACACAGCTCCACAACATTGACAAAAGACAAAATGAAAAGACATATATGAGACAAAAAGTATTTGAACACACACACGAAAGTTACAAGACATGATTTTCTTTATCACTATACAACGGCAGATATAATAAAAGGACTTAAAATAAAGGACTTAAATACAAATGCGCAATATTTAAGAACAACACAGAATGTTTTACTTGTATCTTTCAGTCTCAGTTTTTATTGAATTGCTCACGATACACGTTTATATATAAATACACGTTTCGTCCTAAAAGTATAGCAGATCTATGTGATGTATTCTGAGTAATGTTGAATCTGCTATATATCTGCCATTGTGGGGATAAAGGACCTTAAATACAAATTCTCAACATTTGTTGAAATGCTCACAATAAAAAGCATGTTTTCAAACACCCATGGCAACGCCGGGATTTGAACCCGACGCCTGTGGTACCGAACGCCAGAGCGCTAGCCATTCGGCCATCAGGCCCTTCATCCCAAAAGTCAACACCAGCAAGTTTGAATTTCATTTCGCCTTTCGGTTTCCAAGTAAACAACTTCTCCGGTCACTTTATCTCCACAAAAGAAGCAACCCATTAGATCATTTTAGTAAAAGTGAAAATAAAAAAAGAGAGTGGGAGGGAGTGTTCGGTGGCGTCGATCTGATCGATAATCTAACACAGTGAGCAGGATCGATAAAGTTAACTGACCTCTTTGTTCTCATTCTAACATCCGCCCCCGAGATGCCCCGTTTCCCAGTCTGTTCAGAGACAGAGAGGACAAGTGGGTCACATTTAATAAGTCGCCGCTGAAGAATCATTACTGCATGCTTGAAGAATCGATAAGCGCATCTTTTACATGGGTTATAGAATGTGTGCTTATGTTTGAGATACATAGTAGCAGATAACAGCCAAAATCTTTTACATGAGTAACTCACAAATGTGTTTTAAAATTATAATGAATTATGTTAATTCTTAACGTAATAAACTTTAAGAACAACAGAGTATGATTTACTTGTATCTTTCACAGAACTTCTGTCTCTGTTTTTATTGAATTGCTCACGATAAATATATGTTTCATCCTAAAAAGGATGTTTCATCCTAAAAGGATGTTTCATCCTAAAAGGGTAGCTATATGAGTGTATGCTATATGTAGCTCTACAAAGTATCCCGGGTAATACTGAATCTGCTTTATATCTACGGTTGTAGTGATAAATGGCCTTAAATCCAAGTGCTCAGCATTGAAGAACAACAAAGAATTGCTTTCTTTGTATCTTTCACAGATTTTTATTGAATTGCACACGATAAATATATGTTTCCTCCTAAGAGTTCAGAAGAGTAACGTTGAATCTGCTATATATCGGCTATTGTAGTTATAAAGGACCTTAAATTCAAATATATTATGTCTGCATGTCTGTTTTAATAAAAACAGACATGCTTTTATTTGTATTTTTCAGTCTCTGTTTTTTGTTGAATTGTCCACAATAAAAGCATGTTTCATCCTAAAAGTGTAGCAGGTCTCTGTGATGCATCCTGAGTAATGCTGAACCTGTTATATATCTGCCATTGTAGTCATAAAGGACCTTAAATGCAAATGCTTAGCATTAATGTACAATAGAGAAATAATTACTTGAATCTTTCAATCTCTGTTTTTATTGAATTGACCACAATAAAAAACATGTTTTCAGCCTAAAAGTCAATACCAGCAAGTTTGAATTTCATTCCGCCTTTTTGGTCTTCTAAACAAACAACTTCCTCCGGTCACTTCATCTCCGCAAAAGGAGCAGGTCCATTAGATCCTTTTTAGCAAAAGTGAAAATAAAAAGGAGGGAGCTTTCCGGGGAGGGAGTGATCGATAATCTAACACAGTGAGCAGGATCGATGAAGTTAACTGACCTCTTTGTTCTCATTCTAACATGAGATGCAGCAGCCCGTTTCCCAGTCTGTTCAGAGACAGAGGACAAGTGGGTCAAATTTAATAAGTCGCTGCTGAAGAATCATTACTACTTGCTTGAAGAATCGATAAGCGCATCTTTTACATGGGTTATCGAATGTGTTCTCATGTATGCATGTATCAGATACATAATAGCAGATTAAAAAGCAGATAACAGATAAAATATACTTAGAATTATAATCAGTTATGTTGTTGTTTCTGTCACTTATACCCTTGATTAAGAATCCTAAACCAAGTCCAGTAGATCATGCTGCATCAATAGATCGTAAACTGTCCTCCCCCTCATTCAACAGTTGCCTCTCAGAGGCACCAATACAATTGATGAGATGAGAGGGAGACGCGATGGCCGAATAATGAAAAAAGGGTATATGCCTTCTCGTTTCCATTGAAGGTCAAACTATTAGTGTGGCAATTACGCAATTAGTTAGTGTGGTAATATGCAATTACGATTATCCGATTTCTTTTCAATTTTCATTACAATTATTAAACATTCCGTTGACAATCGGCTAATTCAAAATCTATTACATGAGTTACTTACAAATATATTTACAATTATAATGAGTTATGTTAATTCTTAAGGTAGATGAACTTCAAGAACAGTAGAGAATGGTTTACTTGTATCTTTCACAGATCTTCTGTTTCTGTTTTTATTGAATTGTTCACCACAAAAACATGTTTCCTCCTAAAAGTGCAGTCACATGAATGTATGGTATATGTATCTCTATGAGGTATCCTGAGTAATGCTAAATCTGCTATATATCTACGATTATAGTGATCAATGACCTTAAATCCAAGTGCTCAGCATTGAAGAACAACAAAGAATTGCTTTCTTTTTGTATCATCAGATTTTCAGTCGCTATTTTTATTGAACTGCTCACGATAAATACATGTTTCGTTTCAAAAGTGTAGCAGATCTCTGTGATATATCCTGAGTAATGCTGAATCTGAGTGATGTACCCTGAGTAATGCTGAATCTGAGCGATGTATCCTGAGTAATGCTGAATCTGCTACGAGTACATATCTGCCTTATTTGCTTATCACTATACAACGGCAGATACGAGTATAATAAAAGACCTTATAATAACGGACCTTTAATCCATAAACTCAATTTTTAAGAACAATTAAGAACTGCTTTATCATCTCAAAGATTTTCATTCTCTGTTTTTTATTTAATTGCTCCCGATAAATATATATTTCATCCTAAAAGTATAGCAGATCTCTGTGATGTGTACTGAATAATGCTGAATCTGATTGACGTATCCTGAGTAATGCTGAATCTGAATGATGTATCCTGAGTAATGCTGAATTTGCAATATATATCTGCTGTTGTAGTGATAAAGGATTTTAAATCAAAATGCACAATATTTGGGAAAAAAAAAAAAAAGATAATGCATTATTTGCGTCTTTCAAACTGTGTTTTTATTGAATTGTCCTCGATAAGAACATGTGCCATCCTAAAATTGTAGCAGGTGTCTGTGATATATCCTGGGTAATGCTGAATCAACTATATTGTAGTGATTAAATCCAAATGATCTGCATTTAAAGGCAACAGATAATGCTTTACTTGTATCTTTCGGTCTCTATTTTTGTTGAGTTGCCCACGATTAAAAACGTGTTTTTATCCCAAAAGTCAATACTAGCAAGTTTGAATTTCATTCCGCCTTTTTGGTCTTCTGAACAAACAACTTTCTCCGGTCACTTTTTCTCCACAAAGAAGCAGCTCCATTAGATCCTTTTAGCAAAAGTGAAAATAAAAAGGAGGGAGCTTGCGGGGGGAGGGAGTGTTTGATCTAATCGATAATCTAACACACAGTGAGCAGGATCGATAAAGTTAACTGACCTCTTTGTTCTCACTTTGACATCCACCCCCGAGATGCAGCAGCCCTACTTCCCGGTCTGTTCACAGACAGAGGACAAGTGGGTCACATTTAATAAGTCGCCGCTGAAGAATCATTATTACTTGCTTGAAGAATCGATAAGCGCATCTTTTACATGGGTTATCGAATGTGTTCTCATGCACATATGTATCCGATACAGATTAAAACACCCAAAGTCTTTTACATGAGTTACTTAAAAATATGATTAAATTAAAATGAGCTATTGTGAATCTTAAGGTAGTTAAAATCTTATTCTGCTTATCATGGAGCTGTCAAATAAGTGAATTAAGAGTTAAAGACAAAGAATTGCGGCATAAAATACTAAAACGAATAGCACGAAACGAACGAACGAAAGAAACAGCAATACATGCCGACAGTTGAAACGGTAGCAATGTTAAAGTTAAAAGGGTCAAAACGGAAGAAGTACTGAACTGAATATTTAATTACAATTATCTAAAGATAAAGATAAATCAAGTTAATTGCTCTTAAATGTTGAACATTAGGATATAAGTTCCTTTATCCCTATAACGGCGGATATATAGCGGATTCAGCATTACTCAGGATACTTCATTCACATTCAGCATTATTCAAGATACATCACAGAGATCGGCTATATATTTAGGATGAAACATGTTTTTGTCGTGGACAATTCAATAAAAACTAAGACTGAAAGATTTAAATAAAATATTCTCTGTTGTTCTTAAATAATGAGCATTTGGATTTAAGATTCTTTATCACTTTACAACGGTCGGTATAATAAAATACCTTAAAGTAAAGAACCTTAAATCCAAGTGCACAGCATTTAAGAACAACACAGAATTGCTTTCTTTGTATCTTTCACAGATTTTCAGTCTCTATTTTTATTGAACTGCTCACGATAAATACATGCTTCGTTTTAAAAGTGTAGCAGATCTCTGTGATGCATCCTGAGTAATGCTGAATCTGAGTGTTGTATTATGAGTAATGCTGAATCTGAGTGATGTACCCTGAGTAATGCTGAAATTGCAATATATATCTGCCGTTGCAGTGATAAAGGATTTTAAATCAAAATGCACAATATTTAAAAAAAAAAGATATTTCATTATTTGTGTCTTTCAAACTCTGTTTTTATTGAATTGTCCACGATAAAAAACATGTTTTCATCCCAAAAGTAAACACCAGCAAGTTTGAATTTCATTCCACCTTTTCTGGTCTTCTAAGCAAACAACTTCCTCCGGTCACTTTATCACCACAAAAGAAGCAGGTCCATTAGATCCTTTTAGCAAAAGTGAAAATAAAAAGGAGGGAGCTTTCGAGGGAGGGAGTGTTCGGTGGCGTCGATCTGATCGATAATCTAACATAGTGAGCAGGATCGATGAAGTTAACTGACCTCTTTGTTCTCATTCTAACATGAGATGCAGCAGCCCTGTTTCCCAGTCTGTTCAGAGACAGAGGACAAGTGGGTCAAATTTAATAAGTCGCCGCTGAAGAATCATTACTACTTGCTTGAAGAATCGATAAGCGCATCTTTTACATGGGTTATCGAATAGGTTTTCATGTATGCGATACATAGTAGCAGATTAAAAAGCAGATAACATCAAAAGACCTTTTACATGAGTTACTGGCAAATATATTAAGAATTATAATGAGTTATGTTTATTCTTAAAGTGCATAAAATCTTATTCAGTTTTTTATGGAGCTATTATGTAAGTGAATTAAGGAAGAAAGAAAGTTGAAAAGTGGAAGAAGAAAGACAGAAGCAAGAAGAAGAAAGACGAAAGTTGACGACAAGAAATTAGGACATAAAATATTAAAACGAAAAATAAATAGCAATGAATGTAGACAGCGAAAATGACAGCAAAGTTAAAAACTGTCTAAAACGGGAGAAATACAGAACTGAATGTTTAATTACAATTATTAAAAGCTAAACCTAAGTAAAATTAAGAAGGTATACTTATATGTATAATTATTATGCAAAGTATAATTAAGCTATGTGCTATTATGCTAAGTATAATTAGGCGTTAAAAATAAGGAATTGTGGTAAAAAAAAAAAAGCTAAAATGAAAATCAAACAGAAATGAATGTAGACAGCTAAAACGACAGCAAAGTTAAAGCTAAACTGTTAAGACGGAAGAAGTACAGCACCGAATATTTCATTACAATTATCTAAAGCTAAAACGAAATAACATTAAGCACATTTAAGTGTTGAAAACAAGAAATCACGGCATAAAATACTAAAACGAAAAATAAACAACAATTAAAGTAGACAGCAAAATTAAAACTAAAAGGCTAAAACGGAAGAAGTACAGCATTGAATATTTATTTACAGTCATCAAATTTCTTCTCAGTTGTTCATTACAGTTATCAAATATGCCTTTGGCAATCGGTTAATACAAAATCTTCTACATGAGTTACTTAATATATTTAAAATTGTAATGCGTTGTGTTGATTCTTAATGTACATAAAATCTTATTTTGTTTTTATGGAGCTATTAAATAATGGAATTATCATTATGTTAAAAAGTGAAATTATATTTAAAACAATTAAGTGTCGAAGACAAGAAATCACGGCATAAAATACTAGAAAGAAAGATAAACATTAATGAATGTAGACAACTAAAATGACAAAGTTAAAGCTAAACGGCTGAAATGGAAGAAGTGCAGAACTGAATATTTAATTACAATTTTAAAGCTGAAGCTAAATAAAATTAAGCACAATTAAGTGTTATAAACAGGGAATTACAGTATAAAATACTAAAACGATAAACAGACAGCAATGAATGCAGACAGCTAAAGCGACAGCAAAGTTAAACATAAACGGCTAAAACGGAAGAAGTACAGCACTGAATATTTAATTACAATCATCAAATTTCTTTTCGAATGTTCATTACAATCATCAAATTGCTTTTCGAATGTTCATTACAATCATCAAATTGCTCTCCAAATGTTCATTACAATCATCAAATTGCTTTTCGAATGTTCATTACAATCATCAAATTGCTTTTCCAATGTTCATTACAATCATCAAATTTCTTTTCGTATGTTCATTACAATCATCAAATTGCTTTTCGAATGTTCATTACAATCATCAAATTGCTTTTCGAATGTTCATTACAATCATCAAATTTCTTTTCGAATGTTCATTACAATAATCAAATGTTCCATTTACAATCGTTTAATCCAAAATCTTTTACATGAGTTACTTACAAATATATTTAGAATTCTAATGAGTTACGTTGATTCTTAACGTAAATAAATTCTATTTTTTTTTTATGGAGCTATTAAATAAGTGAACTATCACCACGTTAAAGCGAAATAAAATAAAACACAATTAAGTGTTAAAGACTAGGAATTACGGGCATAAAATACTAAAACGAAAAACAGACAGCAATGAATGTAAACAGCTGAAACGACAGCAAAATTAAAGGTAAACGGTTAAAACGGAAGAAGAGCAGCACTTAATATTTAATTACAATTATCTAAAGTTAAAGCTAAATAAAATAAAACACAATTAAGTGTTAAAGACTAGGAATTACGGGCAGAAAATACTAAAACAAAAAATAAACAGCAGTGAATGTCGACAGTAAAGTTAAAGCTAATCAGCTAAAACAGAAGAAGTATAGCACTGAATATTTAATTACAGTTATCAAAACTTAAATGAAACATTAATCACAAAGCTAATATTTAATTTACAGCTAAATAGCATTAATCACAATTACGCTTAAAGGCAAAAATTACGACATCAAATTCTGCAACGAAAACAACTTTTGTGGTGTGAACGTGAGGTCATTATCAATTCCATGATATTGCTAGCAATAAGAGTTAACCATACACAACTTCAAGCCACGTGCCCTGCATAGTAGCATTTTGAATTAATTTTATGACTACTAGCTTTCTACTCTTGGGCCAGTTGTAAAATGAGTAACTAGAATACCGCAGAAAGGATGTTTCCAATTCGCTGCTCGCTGCAACTTCTGCTTTCAGGAAGACTATTAGCAGTGAAAATGTGCAAAACTGAATTTTTTTTTTTTTTTCAGTTTAAAATTATCATGCGTTTACAGAAATAAGTACTTGATGTTTAGGATTTTAGTAAACATTAAAAAAATAACATTTTTAATAGATTAAACTGATTAAAAATTCACGAAAAACAGCATTAAATACAATAAAAAGTGGGGTTTCATATATTTGTGTGAAATTTTTGGATATGGCGTCGGCTTAAAATAGTGCGACACAATATGACATGAACCAAATTTGTACAACTACAAAATTGTTTGGATGTTATCGGGATGTTAATGTTTGTTGAACATCGGTGAACTGCTAGTTTCACTTACGTATTCCACGAAATATCACAGACCGAAGATGAAAGGAGGATAAATTCCCACAAAGCATCCAAACTGTACATACGAGAAACTTTACACACACTGCCATGATCATTGTGATTAACTGGCACTGCTGAGGTGCGTGTTCATGTACTGTCCTTTCAAATATGACTGAATTTTGCCTTTTCATATTTTATTTTAATACAATCAACACTTGACAACACACATAAATCTAAATCTATAATCTATTTATAATGGAATTTCCAAATAAGTTTATACCGATTTCAAATGAGGTCTTTGCAATTCCAGTTGCAAGAAAAGTCTTGCATTTGGAATTGCAAGATCTTTCTAGATAATTGCAATTCTTGATCCCCCCACCGGATAGGGAAAATAGCGTTATGTTTTCACTCTTGCACGCATTTTCAAGTCCCCGTGTCTCAAGTCGTTACAGTCATCATTGAGTCGTTTCGTGTCTGAAAGTAGTGGTTGCAATGGCGACAGTAGCAGATTCGAGTACTCTAGTTTAACTACATAGAGTACACTTCGTGTACTCTAGTTACGCACTTTACAACTTACACACGTGTGGACTATTAAAAGGTTTTTTTTTGTTCTAATGCAGCTAGCAAACACTTTGACAACTTGGTCTTGGATGCCTTAAGGCAAACGCTGCACAGACGTTACTCACTTAGCACACTACACATGGGGCGCGTGTAACTTGAAGATAAGCCACGGACGCGGAGTAACAATGCCCCGCAACGTTCTACGATCCTATTAGACCGGGACCTACCGTTTAAAGTAGATTCCGAATCACTACAAACATGCATGTCACCCCCTGGGACTCGAACCCGAAACATGTGGTACCGAGCGCCAGAGCGCTAGCCACATTCGGCCATTCAGTCCCCGACTGTTAAAAGGTATAAAATATGATTTGAGAATAGGTTTTGTCATGTGATTTCCATTGTAGAGTGATAACATTTAGCTGAATAATAGATTTATATTTCTTACTAATAATTAATAGGATTATTTATGAAAAAAATCTATTATTATTGATATAATTTTTCAAAAATATCGCCTAATGCATTCGTACTCTAGTATTCATGTACTTTAGTTGCACACGAGTGGACTATAGAAAGGTATAAAATATTTGAGAATAGGTTTTATCATATGATTTCAACATTTCAGCAATACCATTTAGCTGCATGATAGTTTTATATTTCTTATTAATAAACAACAAAATCATTTATCAAAAATTCTATCTTTATTGCTTAAATTTTATTTGATTTGTCAAAAATATCGCCTCATACATTTGTTGAGTTTATTAAAGTTACTTAATTAAATAAAGTTATTAAATTATTTAAGTTACTTAATTAAAGTAACTTAATTAAATAAAGTTATTTATTAAAGTTACTTAATTAATTATCACCTGGTGTTATAAAATTTGACTTCTGCTAAAGAAATAACTGATTAAATTTCTATTTTCACGTGCAACAAATTCAAATTCTTAAACTGATTTTGCTTTTTTAAATAAAATAATTTTCTCAGGGAAGAAATTTAATTGGATTAATAATTCATTTCATTATGGATTATTTTTCATTGATAAAATTATAAAAATTAATTGTTCTGGTATAACACTTAGCGGGCTATGTTAATAAATCTCGAACGTCTAGACCAGCACTTAGTCCAATGAATTAGCACCTAATTCGATTCCGATGAAATTAATCATCGATATCGGAAAAGTCTACGACAAATTTCCGGTTTTTCTCCTTTAAAAATTTGAAAGCATTAAAACTTCGGTGTTTTGAGATTATCGCTAACTGATTTAAACCAGATTGAAAACATAATTAAACATAGAGCATAATTAAATCTGTATAAGTAGTAGGGATTTTAAACTATAATTTTTAAATCTGTTTTGTTAAATATATACTATAGTATATATATATATATATATTTAGCAGTAAATGTGAAATTAAATAATTTTTGTGTTTAATTTTTTTTTATTAAATAAATAAAACTATATTAAATCTGTAAAATACTAGGAATTTCAAAACACCAATTTTTTTTTATAAGAAAAAAATTAGAAAAAAGTTTCACTAGAGCATAATATAACTCTAAATGTGAAATTAAATTTTTTTATTTTAATTTAAAAAAATAAAAATAAAAAATAATTAAATCGGTAAAAAAAAATAGAAATTTTAAAACTATAAAAAATGTTAAAAAACTGTTAAAATATTTTTAACAGTAAAAAAAGAAATTAAAATTTTTATTTAAAAACGTTTTTATTTTTTATTTAATAAATAAAAAAACATTAAATCTGTAAAATTTGTAGGAGGTTTAAAACACCAATTTTTTTTTTTTTAATTTTTGCTTGAAACATAATATAACTCTAAACGTGAAATTTAATTTTTTAAAATTCTAATATAAAAAAAAATTAAATCTGTAAATGTAGTAGGAATTTGAAAACAATAAAAAATTTTTTAAATCTGTTTTGTTGAAAAATAATATTTTTAACCGTAAAAGTGAAAAAAAATAAAAAATTTATTTAAAAATTAATAAAAATTTTTATTTAAAAATTATTTTATTTTTATTTAATAAATAAAACAGTATTAAATCTTTAAAATAATAGGAGTTTTAAAACACCATTTTTTTTTTTTAAATTTTTGCGTGAACATAATATAATTGTAAATGTGAAATTGATTGATTGATTTTTTTTTATTGCAATATAAAAAATTATAATGATACATAAGTAAATCTATAAAAGTAGTTAGAAATTTAAAATTATAGAATGTTTTTAAGAGCTTTTTTTGTTAAAAAAATAATTTTTTTAATTGTAAATGAGAAATTAAAAATTTTTTATTTTAATTTTTTTCATTATTTTTTTATTAAATAAATAAAACATAATTAAATTAGGAATTTTAAAACAACAAAACTTTTTTAAAAAATGTTTTGATAGATAAGAGAAATTTTAACTCTAAATGTGAAATTAAATATTTTATTTTAATTTAAAAATAAAAATAATAAATAATTAAATCTGTAAAATAGTAGAAATTTTAAAACTATAAAAAATTTTAAAAACTGTTTTGTTAAAAAAACTTTTATCCGTAAATATTAAATGAACATTTTTTTTATTTTAAATTTTTTTATTAAATAAAGAAAACAATATTAAATCTGTAAAATACTAGGAATTTCAAAACACCAAAATTTTTTAAAGAAAGTTTCTATAGTATATAATATAACTCTAAATGTAAAATTGATTTTTTTTTAAATGAAAAAATTTATATAACACATAATTAAATTTGTAGTAGTAGTAGGAATTTTAAAACTATAAAATTTTTAAAACAATGTGTTATTAAAAATGTTTTTAAATAGATACTTTATTAAACACATGCAAGCTCATTTCTTTAAATATAAAAATTAACTCATTAATTCTAAATGTGAACTAGAAATATCTAGAATTTATATAGAATTAAAAAATTATACAGAACTATCTATAAAACTATCTATAACTCAAGCTTAAAAACTCTTTTCTATACAGAACTTAAGAAAATAAAACGTAACATGATTAAAATTGTTGAGTAATTTTATTTGAAAAGCTTTTAACAAGTGTCAGATTTTTCGTTTGATTATTTAACTTTTTTTTTTTCGTGTTTTATTAATGTTCGTCAAAACTCGTACTCTTACATTAAAAAAAGTTTTTAAAAGATATTTTTTCAAAGTGTTACAGAATTTTAAATAATAGCGTAAATTTCTTCTTAATAATAAATTAAAATTATAATGGAAAATTTAAGTACACAATAATTAAATTTCGAAAATTTTCATATAAAGTCTGTTTCAATTACATTTTATAGAAATATAAAGCATTTTTATTTTAATTTTGATTTTGATTAAAATAAAAAATAATTAATTTATTATTACTCAAGCTTTTTTATTAAAGCATAAACGTAAAAAGCTATGAAATTATATAGATACTTTACCATCAAGTATTTGAAACATGACAGTTTTGTTTATAAGATGGCGCAAGAGATTTTCAAATGGAAATCTTTATAAATACTTTTAGCCATTAATTTTGTTTATCATTATTGCTCCACAAAAAAAATAAATAATAGCTGACAAGACATTAAACAGTTTTGGCTAATGTCTTCTAAATTATTTATTTTGATAGAAACGAAAATGTTCTTGAAAAGGAAATCATCTTTTTTTTTCTCGTCAAAGTTTCTTTTATTTTTAATTATTTCATAAGAAAAATGTTTTGAAGGCTAACCATTAACAAAAATGACGACAAATTTCTTCAGAAATATTTCTTTTTTGCTAGATAGAATAAATCATATTTAATCTTGAGTGTTTATTCTTGTTGGAATATTATTAATACAATTCATTAGAATATTCAAGTTTTAGTTTATAGATTACACACGTTTAATTTTCATTCAAATATAATTTTTTATTCAACTTCCACTGGTGTTTTTGTCATATGAGCTAAGGTTCTTAAACATTTTAAAATGAATAACACCACTTTAGTGAGTCAACGATATTTCTTAGCAAAAAAATACTAACCTGGTTAGTACAATGAAAATATAATGCCTTTCAGTAAGACACACATTTATGTATATTTATATATATAATATATAAATATATTTATATATATAATATATAAATATATTTATATATATAATATATAAATATATTTATATATATTATATATATATTTCAACTTAAGTATGTATCTTTAAGTTAAAATATAAGATATAAATATAATTTAAGATACATGATTATCTTATTTTTCAACATAACCATGTATCTTATATTTCAATATAAGATACATACTTAAGTTAAAAAATAAGATTCACAATAGTTCTATAAGAAAAATCTTTAAAAAAATATAATGTAACATAATTAAAACTGTAGAGTAATTTTATTTGAAAATATCTTTTAACAAGTGTTAGATTTTCCTCTGATTATTTTGTTATTTTTTCTTGCTTTTATTAATGTTCGTCAAAGATGCATCTTGTGTTCTTCACACTAAAAAAAAAAAAAGTTTTTAAAAGGTGTTTCCATAAATTTTTTTCAGAATTTTAAATAATAACGTAAATTTCGTCTTAATAATAAATATAAAATTATATCAAAAAATTTAAATGTACAATAATTAAATTTCGAACATTTTTTCATATAAAGTCTGTTTCAATTAAAGTTTTATAGAAATAAAAAGCATTTTTTATTTTCATTCTGGTTTGCATTAAAATAAAAATAATTAATTTATTATGACGCAAGCTTTTATTAAAGCATAAACGTAAAAAAAGCTATGAAATTATATAGATACTTTACCATCAAGTATATGAAACATTACATCTTTGTTTATAAGATGGCACAAGAGATTTTCAAATGGAGATCTTTATAAATACTTTTAACCATTAATTTTGTTTATCATTATTGCTCCACAAAAAGTAAATAATAGCTGACAAGACATTAAACAGTTTTGGCTAATGTCTTCTAAATTATTTATTTTTATAGAAACGAAAATGTTCTTAAAAGCAAATATCCTTTTTTCCCCCTTAAAGTTTTTTTTTTTTTTTTATGTTTTCGTAAGAAAAATGTTTTGATGGCTACCATTAACAGCAACGACGACAAACTTCAGAAATATTTCTTTTGCATGTAGAATAAATCATTACGAATCTTGAATATGAAACTAAAATTTTTACAACATATTGCGCATAAAATTATTTTATTTTTGTTAGAATATTGTTAATAGAATTTAATATAATATACATATTTTTTTATTTATATATTATACATGTTTTTATTTATATATTATACATGTTTTTATTTATATATTATACATGTTTTTATTTATATATTATACAAGTTTTATTTATATAACAGTTGGGCTGACATATTCGTAGGCTGACACATAGATGGCGCTACTAGTATTAAATCCATATGATTTTTAGTTAGCCCCAACCTTCAAAAGACACGTGTATAAATTTGACAGCTGTTGCACTGTTAGTATGTGAGTTATAGCATTTTTAGTGAAGCAACTTTTGTTAGTTCGAAAAAATGGATAAAATGGAATTTCGTGCGTTAATTAAAGCATTGCGTTTTGGCGAAAAAAATACTATTGAAGTCAAGGCTTGGCTTGATAAACATTATTCGGACTTTGCACCTGGAAAATCAACCGTAGAGAAGTCCTTTGCTAAATTTAAACGAGGCGAAATGAGCACTGAGGACGATGCTACGCAGTGGACGCCCCAAAGAGGCTGTTACCGACGAAAGCATCAAAAAAAGTGCACAAAATAATTTCTGATAACCGTAAAGTGAAGTTGATTGAGATAGCTGAGACCCTAAAGATATCAAAGCAAGAGTTGGACATATCGTGAATGAATATTTGATATGCGAAAGCTGTGTTCAAATTTATGCACGTGTCTTTTGAAGGTTAGGGCTAACTAAAAATCATATGGATTTAATACTAATAGTGCCATCTATATGTCAGCCTACGAACGTTTCAGTCCACCTGTTATTATACAAGTTTAATTTTCATTCAAATAAAAAAATTGTATTCAACTTATACTAGTGTTTCTGTAATTTGAGCTGTTAAACATTTGAAACATTTTGTTATTTCCTAGTTCAAAAGTACTAACCTGGTTAGTGCGATAAAAAAGGTTAGTTCAATTCCTTCTAGTAATACGCACATTTATGTGTCATTTCCGACGAAAAAAACAAAGAAAACCTTTATTCTTGTATTTCAACTGCAATGATGAATTCTCTGTTGCCATAAACTGCAACAATTACAACATTTTTTTCAAATAATTGACTGTGACGCATGCCATACGTGATAATTTCAATTTATAAGTATTTTTTTATTAACAAATAACAACTTAAAAAAAAATACACAATTACTAAAACATCGCTGAGTATTAGCAAACAAAGAGATATACAAAAGAAATAAACTTTTTAATAATACTAAACTACTTAACAAAATATTAAATAAAACTTATAATTCAAAAATTACTACTTTAATACTTAAAATTAATACTTTAATAATACAGATACTTTAATTGTTTTTACCAATATTTTTTGACATTAAATGTTGGGAATTACAGCTGCACCAACAAAATTCAATGTAAACTCTATGCACATATGCATACAAGAACGTAATTTAAATTAATTTTAAATATTAATATAATCCTTCATAATCAATTTATATTTTGTATTTTGCATATTTTATAATTAATATATTTATGTCTTATATATTTTATATTTTGCCTTTTACATTTTAGATTTTGAAGTTTGTAGTTTGTATATTTTATAATTAATATATATTTATCTCTTGTATATTTTATGTTTTGCATTTAATATTTTTATGTTTTGTATATTTTATATTTAATATATATATATATATATATATTATTACAAAAATCTTGTATGAAATCTTGTAAAAATCTTATAAATTTTTTTTTTTTTTATTTGTAAATTTTATAATTAATATATTTATATCATGCATAGTTTATATTTTACATTTTCTGTTTTCCATTTTATATTTTTATGAAAGTATTTTATCTTATAAAAAGTATTTATACAAATTATTATAACCAATGCAAATCCAATCGTTGTGACACTAGTGTATCAAGGACAAGTAGTCCAGTGTTCTAAAATAACAAACTACTCAATAATTACAAAAAATTATCCATTAGTTTAAATTTTTGGATCCTAAGGAAATCCTTTGGATTTTTAGTATAAAATATGCTATTCATAATTTAGAAAATAAACTCAATCATATGTCAAAATTATAAGGTTATTTCATTTTGTGTAGTATAAGAATATTTAATTTGTACAAAAAAGGTTATTTAATTTGCAGTATAAGGTTGTTTCATTGGTTATATACGAATATTTAATTTGTAAGAAAAGGATATTTAATTTGCAATAAAAGGTTGTTTCATTTGTTATATACGAATATTTAATTTGTATTATAGGAATATTTAATTTATTATATAGAATATTTAATTTATATTATAAGGATATTTCATTTGTAATATACGAATATTATTTTTTGTAGTATAAGGATGTTTAATTTGCAAAAACGAATATTTAATTTGTAGTATAAGGTTATTTTGTAATATGTGAGTATTTCATTTGTAATATAAGAATATTTAATTTGTTGCACAAGGATATTTAATTTGTATTATAAGGATATTTAATTTGTATTATAAAGATATTTCATTTGTAATATAAGAATATTTCATTTGTATTATAAAGATGTTTCATTTGTTGTATAAGGTTATTTCATTTGTAGCATAAGGATATTTCTTTTGTAGTATAAGGATATTTAATTTGTAATATAAGGATATTTAATTTCTAGTATACAAATATTTAATTTGTACTATACAAATAATTAATTTTGTATTATAAAAATATTTTATTTGTAATAGACGAATATTTCTTTTGTAGTATAAGGTTATTTATTATAAGTAATAAACGAATATTTAATTTGTTGTATAAGGATATTTCATTTGTAATGTACGATTATTTATTCTGTAGTACAAGGTTATCTCATTTGTAATATACGAATATTTAATTTGTAGCACAAGAATATTTCATTTGTAATGTACGAATATTTCATTTGTAATGTACGAATATTTCATTTGTAATGTACGAATATTTCATTTGTATTATAAATATTTAATTTGTAGCATAAGGATATTTAATTTGTAGTATAAGGATATTTAATATGTAGTATAAGGTATTTCATTTATAGTAAACGAATAATTCATTTGTTGTATAAGGATATTTAATTTGTAGTTTAAGGATATTCATTTGTAGTATAAGGATATTTCATTTGTAATGTACAAGATTTCATTTGTAGTTTAAGGATATTCATTTGTAGTATAAGGTTATTTCATTTGTAGTACAAGATTTCATTTGTAGTATAAGAATATTTCATTTGGGGTATAAGGATATTTCATTTCTAATATAAGGATATTTAATTTGTATTATAAGGATATTTAATTTGTATTATAAGGATATTTAATTTGCACTACAATGATATTTAATTTGTAGTATAATGATATTTAATTTGTAGTATAAGTATATTTAATTTGCAGTATAAGGATATTTAATATGTAGTATAAACACACTTAGTACGATAGGAGAGATTTATTTATTGATGTTATAAGACTACACCACCTACATTAAAAGCATGAGTAAAAAACTTGCCAAGATAAACAAACATAATCAATTTCAATTTAGAAATAAATATTTTTATTAAAAATTTATTTAAAATTCTTTTCGTCAACAACAACACAAAAAAAATAAAAATAACAATTTAAAAATGAATACACAATTATTAAAACATGGCTCACTAAAGTATAAATAAACAAAGAAATAAACAAAACAAAAAAATTATTTTTACGTTGCTATGGTAACCTCAAAATTATTGCCACGCCTTATCTATAATGTGCATTACATCATTCATTAACAGTTTCACGTTAATGTTTCTGAGATAAGTTGTCCTTGAAGTATTGCAAACTGTTCTGGATCACGCAGATCCAAAATAACGATGAAAATTTTGAAAACACAGCCTTATTATTTTTTAACAATGTTTTATATTTTAGGTGGTATAAAGCTTTAAAGTAATGAGTATTAAAAGAATGGAAATTCCAATTATTAATCTTTTCGTTATTACAACTCTTTTTCTTTATAAATATTTTTAAAAGTGTAAATGCCATTATTGAACGTCAATTACGTTATTTTTAACGTTGAATATATTTTAATTGGAACACGACATGGAAAAATGTTTAATGTTAAATCATTTGAATTAAAAATTTCCCATGGTAACATATTTGAATTAAAATTTGTTATGGTAACGTATTTGAAATGCCGAATATGTATAGAATACTACTGTGTCCAAAAATAAGACTAATTTTCAATTTAAAATTCCCGGGACTTATGGAATATCAATTGCTTTTTTCTTTTTTAGGCTGCTGGCACAGTCCTTGACATCTGAATGAAATTTGACGTCAAAATATTCATTTGGTGAGTTTAGCTGACTTTGTGAGAAGCTAAAACTGATTTTGGCGATTTTTGAAATGTCTGAATCAATTGAGCAAAGAACTGGCGTTAAATTTTTGCTTGCGAAAACGTATAGAATGTTGCAGAAGACATTCGGTGAGCATTTCGATATCGGAAAGGAATGTTTACAAGTGGTATAAACAGTTCAAAGAAGACAGAGAACGTTGAACACGAAGATCGCTCTGGTCGACCACCAACCTCAACCGACGAAGCTCAGGTCCAAAAAATTAAAGATTTGGGGCTGCAAACCGTCGGTTTACAATTAGAGACCTTGCTACTAATGCTAGAATCGTTCCACAAAATCCGTATGCACACCGTGCAACTTCTGACTATTCTCTAAACTCAAAAGACCACTCCGGGGACAACGTTTTGAACAAGTGGTTGCAAGATTGCAAGAGATTCAACGTGAATCGGCGCGCGTTTTGAAGGCCATCCGTGCGGATGATTTTTAGCATGCATTGAGAATTGAAAAAAACGTTGGCATAAGTAAATTGTGTCAGATGGGATTACTTTGAAGGCGATGAAATGGAACAATAAATAAAGAGTTTTCGAAAAAAAATGTTTCCAAAAAAACTGTGCCCAAAAAGAGTCATACTTTTTGGGCACAGTAGTATGCTGATAACGGACTTGTTTCCACTTAATGTGTTTTAGGTATTAAGTTTTTATTTATTAAAAAAGGAATCTTACTAGCTAAATAAGATTATACAAACAAAACTATACAAACACAAATAAGTTGTTAAGTTATTTATAAAATTTTTCTGATAAGATGTTCCAAGAAAAATGGACTAAAATAAATTGTCTAAAATAAAATCGAACGTGTAGAGCAACCTGCAGAACAACGAATTGTTCTCACGAGCTAAAGAGGTTTGCTTAGAGTCCCCCAAAGCTACAAGGCATGAGCACCCTAAATCTATAGGGATGAAAGTCCTCTGATTCTTCTCGAAGATATGAAACAAAGGAGGGATCGTACACAAATTGCCGCTCTTGAGGTTGTTTGTTGAAAGGTTCTTCTGACAAGAATACTGCTCCAAAAAGTAACCAATTTTCAATTTAAAATTCCAGGAGCTTATGGTATTTCATTTTTAGGTTGTTGGCCCTATCCTTGACATCGGTGTGAAATTTAACGTCAAAATATTCATTAGTGTTTGAGTTACGCTTGGCTTTGTGAGATGCTAAAACTGATTCCGGCGATTTTTGAAATGTCTGAATTAATTGATCAAAAATCTTGGGCTAAATTTTGTTTGCGGCAACATATGTAATGTTGCATAAGGCATTCAGTGAGCATTCCTATATCGGAAAGAAATGTTTACAAGTGGTATAAACAGTTCAAAGAAGGCAGAGAATGCGTTGAAGACGAAAGAGTCCTCTGGTCGACACTCAACCTCAACCGACGAAGCTCACGTCCAAAAGGTTAAAGATTTGCTGCTTGCAAACCATCGATTGACAATTAGAGAGCCAACTGGTGATGTTGGAATTTCAAATTCCATTTTAAAAGATGTTTTGGGTCTCAAACGTGTCAAATATTGATTGGTACCGAAAACACTGAATGTGCCAGCTCACACTGCATTGATTCTTCGTGACTTTTTTTGTCAAAAATGAAACCTATATTGTTCCACAACCACCATATTTACCTGGTTTAGCATCGTTCTACTTTGGCTATTTCCTAAACTCTAAAGACCACTCCAGGGACACCGTTTTGAGTCTATTGAACAGACATTTCAAAATTCGCTGGAATCAGTTTTAGAGTCTCACAGAACCAAGCGTAACTCAAACACTAATAAATATTTTGAGGTGAAATTTCACGCAGATGTGAAGGACAGTGCCAACAACCTAAAAAAGAAGAAAAATTGAAATACCATATGCCCGGAAAAGATAAATGGAAAACTGGTCTTACTTTTTGGACACAGTAGTATTAATGGTCCCCCAGTAGTGCACCCTTGGTTAACTTTGAATCTTTTATAATATCTAAGGACTTCCGGTCAAAGTGGCCCGGCAGTCAAAAACAAACATAAACATCTTTAAAAATCTATTATTAAAACCATAAGTCAGCAATCTTTTTTTTTTCCCACATTCTTTCAGTCGATCGGAGTCTCGGACGAGACAGCCATTTTGTGGGACTGGATGAGACAGCGGTCGGCGGAATCTTCTTTGTAAGAATCACCTGTCTCCGTTTTCTGGGTCGTGAGTGATGGGGCGGAGCATCATTTCGTCACGCCCTGTTTTTCAAAAGGCGCCATTTATCCTCCGGGGGAAGGGGGATGGCTGCAGGAAATTTCCAGGAATGAACTATGGATGTATAGAAGAAGGTGAAAAATGGACAGACAAGAGACTCAGTCTGTCGGGATGAGTTTTATGGACCGTATGTTGGTCTGACATACTTCATTCCAAGAATAGTTCTGGAGTCAGTGAGCTTTCTTAGTCATTACTTTTTTAAGAATAAGAAATGAAATATATTGTTACATTGTATTGATGTACATTAGAATAAGACAAATAAATTTAAAGTGTTATATCGGTAAGGTTTAATGATGTTTTAGAATGTAAAAAAAATAATTATTTTTACATTCTTTTAAAAAACTTCAAACTAAAGAACAGAATGTTTGAAATGATATGTTCAATAATATTAAAAACATGAATGAATTGAATAAGTTTTTATTTATTAAGAAATGAATCTTACTAGATAAATAAGATTACATATGCAAAACTAGTCTATAAAATATACAAACACTAGATAAATTGTTATTCTAATATAGCTATCATTACAAAGACAGTTACTCTTTATGCCATAAGCACAATGATGCACATCTGTTACTCATTTAGCACTACCTAGGAGGTACGTGTAGCTTAAGATATGCTATGGAAGCAAGTAACACTACCCTCACAACGATTTACGATCGTATTAGACCGGAACCTACTGTTTAAGGACGATTACAAACCACTACAAACATCCATGACTCGAACACGAAATCTGTGGTACCGAGCGCCAGAACGCTAGTAACTTGGCCATCAGCCCCACCCTAGATAAATAAATAGTTTTTTTAATTTTTAATGGCCCGCTACAATAAGCAATAAAATAAAAAGAAACAGAACACAAGGAACATGAAAAACAACAACGAGAATCGAAAGAAATCACATATTGGCATGCTTAGCCCATAAGGGCCCTAGCCTCCCAGTAACGACCCCACACAGTAGAGGAAACAAGTGCAGGGCAGACAGGAAGGTGGGATGAATCCATGTCCTCTCCAAGACTGCAGAGCATGGATTTTGGGCTTGCAAGCATTTTCATTCGAAAAAAAGATGATTGGCCAAACAATCATGATCCGCCAGGAGTCTGAAAAGGGCAACAGCTTTAAACCTGGCTGATCAGGGATGTTTAGAATGAAGTTAAACCAGGCTTTAGATGAGTTGCCTTCAAGTAGATTATCAGGTAGAGTGTTTCGAAAAAGTCTCGTAGCATCAGTTTCATCGAGTGAAAAAGAGATGCCCTTACAAAGGTTTGGGGGATGGTTGTTCCTTTTCGGCAAGAGAATCCGCCTTCTCATTATTCAAGATCCCACAATGACCTGGGATCCACTGCAAAACATAAATAAATAAATAGTTAAGTTATTTATCCTATTTTCTAATAAGACGTTCCAAAAAAAACAACGTATTTCTCTTAAATAAAATCTAACGGCTAGAGCAACATAGTGAGTTGAGCGAACGAGCTAAAGAGCTTGGTTAGAGAATCCCCCAAAGTCCCTCCGGCTATACTATGGATGAGCACCATAAATCTATAGGGAGGAAAGTCTGTTAATTCTTCTCTAATATATGAGGGCAAGGGGTGGGGATCGGACACAAATGATCCTTTCTGAGTTTGTACGTTGCAAAGTTCTTCTGACAAAAATATGACAGCAAGAATGGTCCCCAGTAGTGCATCCTTGGCTAACTTTGAATCTGTTATAATATCTAAGGACTTCCAGTCAAAATGGCCGGCAGTCAAAAACAAAAATAAACATCTTTAAAAATCTATTATTAAAACCATAATAAGTCAGCAATCTATTTCTTTCTTCCCACATTCTTTAAGTCGACCGCAGTATCAGACGAGACAGCCATTTTCTGAACCGGATGAGAAAATGGTCGGCGAATCTCCTTCGTAAGAATCACCTGTCTCCGTTTTCTGGGTCGTGAGTGATGGGGCGGGCATCATTTTGTCACGCCCTGTTTTCAAAGAGCGCCATTTATCCTCCGGGAAAGGGGGAGGCGCCAGGGAGGAATTTTTCAGGAATGAACTATGGATATATAAGAAGGTGAAAAATGGACAGGCAAAGAGACTCGGTCTGTCAGGGACGAGTTTTATGGACCGTGTGTTGGTCTAGCGCGTACTTCATTTCAGGAATAGTTCTGGAGTCAGTGAGATTTCTTAGTCATTACTTTACGAAAAAAAAGGAAATATATGGTTTACATTGTATGATGTACATTAGAATAAAAACAAGTACTATAAAAAACAAATTTTTTTTTTTTTAAGTCAATTCCTACTTTTTTTTTTTTTTCACTCTATTGCAGAAAGTCCTTTATAAATAATTTTCATTCTTTTTTTTTAAGTTTATCTGGCGCCATCTATCTGGTAGATACATGCAACTTAAATCTAAAAAAAACTAAAATTAAGGAATTAAATTTAATTGCTGAATTAATATTTGAAAAAACTGTATTAACATCCGGTGTCATCCACTGCAAGTTCAAAACAAAATGTATTTGAACTTGAGTGGAAATAATAAAAGTATTTTATTAATGATTGAAAAGTTGGACAAGATATGTATAGGAAGAACGTGAACTAATAGAAAGAATTGAAAAATGAAATATATTGCTACATTGTATTGATGTACATTAGAATAAAAACAAGTTTAAAGTGTTTGTCATTGATAAAAGCAGAATCAATCGGAATATCGGCAAGGAGTAATGATGCTTTAGAATGTAAAAAAAAAATCGTTTACATTATTTTAAAATTCATGACTTCAAAATAATGAAGAAGAATGTTATATAATAATAATTGTTCAATAATAATTTTTATTGAACGTTGGTGTGTCATTGATGTGTACCATGAATTGCCCATCTGATAGATAAGGACATAGCCTTCTGAGAGACTTTGAAGGGTTATTTATCTTCTATTATATATTCTATTGTATTTATATTCTATTCCTTTAAAATTCATGACTTCAAAATAATGAACAAGAATGTGGTATAATAATAATAGCTCTGAGCTGAATTTCTGGACTTAATAATCTGTGTTTTATGGACCGTGTGTGGGTCCAGCATGCTTCATTTCAGGAATAGTTCTGGAGTCAGTGAGCTTTCTTAGTCATTGCATTAAGAAAAAAAATGAAATACATTGTTACTTTGTATTGATACACATTAAATAATTAAAATAAATAAATTTGAAGCGCTGTATCGGTAGGGAATAATGATGTTTTAGAATGTAAAGAATAATTTGTTTGAATTCTTCTAAAATTAATTATGTAATGTCTAACGTGTCATAAATAATGATCATGTAATGTTTATTGTCATGATGCATTGTCTTATGATATTTGTTTTTATTGACCATTGGTGGAACTCGTGGTTCACTGATGTCTACCTGAATTGACCACTAGATAAGGGATGAGAGGAAAACATAGCTTCTGGGAGGACTTTTAGGGGTTACTTGTCTCGTATTTGAATGTTGTAGTAATGAAAACCAGGAAAACCCCCAGAAGCAGCTTGATTATAAATAACAGGATCTTTACATATATTGCTAGCGACCTGATAGTCAATTGACTGGAGTTCTGGCCTTTGGTACCAAAGGCTTCAGATTCGTATGCTGGCTGTGACATGGATGTTTGTCAGTGGTTTGGAATCCATGTTAAATGTAGGTTCCTGTCAAGTTAGCCCAGAGTGTGCAAAAAATGACCGTAGAGACAAACCAAACCATACACATATTGCCACGCTCGTCATCGTGACTTTTAGTTTTTGAAAGTAATTATTGCAATGAACTCCGCCAGTTGTTTTCGAACCAGAACACTCCTGTACTCTACTGTGCATGTTACTACTGTGTCACGAATTGGGCTGTTTTTATAACACGCTATTGATTTTCATGTATTAATTTTTCACTGCTTTATACCATGAATTGCCCACCTGATAGGGGATATGGGACATAGCCTTCTGGGAGGACTTTTTAAGGATTACTTGACTCTTTAGTTGCGTGTTGTACGAATGAAAACCAGGATAAAGCTCACTGGAAAGCTTGGCTAACTATGCCAGGAACTTTGCACATATTGCCATACTACCATTGAGGCTTCTTGTGTTTGAAATAAATTATTGCAATGAACGCCACCAAATGATGAGAACACGGTTTCGAACGGGAACACTCCTGTACTCTACTGCGCATGTTACTATTGTTACTAGCTTTCTTAGTCATTACTTTAAGGAAAAAAAAAATATATTGTTAAATTGTATTCATACACATTAGAATAAAATAAATAAATTTGAAGCGCTGTATCGGTAAGGAATAATGATGTTTTAAAAGGTAAAAAATAATTTATTTGCATTCTTTTAAAATTAATTATGTGATGTCTAATGTCATAGTGTATTGTCTTTTGATATTTTTGTATTGAACATTGGTGGAATTCGTGTTTAACGCATGTATATCCTGAATTGTCCATTCGATAGGGTAGGAGGGGGGCACATAACTTTTGGTGGAAGACTTTTATTGGTAACTTGTCATGCATTTGAGTGTTGTATGAAAAGAAAAACAGGAAAATACCCGCGAGAAAGCTTGACTCTCCATGCAAGGATCTTTACACAAGATGTCACATTCGCCATTGAGATTTCTCGTTTTTGAAAGCAATTATTACAATGGCATTTGTTGGTAGCGGTTTCCAACCTGAACACTCCAGTTTGCTATTGGCATGTTACTACTGTGTCATGAATTAGGCTACTTTATAACATGCTATAGATTTTGAGGTATTATGTTTCACTGATGAATGGCTCTCCCATAGGGGATGAGGGCAGGACATAGCCTTCTGGAAGACTTTTAGGGTTACTAGTCTAGCATTTGAATGTTCTACGAAAAAAAACCCAGGAAAAATCTGATATCGTTAGGGTATAAAAAAAATAAACAACAATGTAGTTAAAAACAATTGAAAATGGCGAAACAAACTTTACTTTGATACATACCAAAACTTTACTTGATATTCCATTTGTAGTTTATGACTTTCATTTGTTATTGAAATATAAAATCTTTTATTTTGAACTACTACTGTGCAAAAAAGTAAGACCAATTATTTTTTTTTTTCAAAAACTCTTTCATTCTTCAAATTTATTTCACCGTCTTCAAAGTGATCCCCTCCGAACACAATGCACTTGTGACAACTTTTTTTCTAATCCTCAATGCATGCTAAAAAGTCTTCGACAGGGATGGCCTTCAAAGCGCGATTCACGTTGAATCTCTTCAATCGACTCAAAACGGTGTCCCCGGAGTGGTCTTTTGAGTTTAGGTAATTGCCAGAAGTCACACGTGTGAATATGGTGGTTATGGAACGATATGGATCTCATTTTTGGCGAAAATGTCCCGAAGAATCAATGCAGCGTGAGCTGGCGCATTCAGTGTTTTCGGTACCAATCGAGATTTGACGCGTTGGAGACCGGTTCTGTTGAAATTCCAACATCATCAGCAAGGTCCCTAATTGTAAATCGACGGTTTTCAAGCACAAAATCTTTCAAATTTTGGCGTCAGCTTCTTCCGGTTGAGGTTGATAGACGACCAGAGGATCTTCGTCTTCCACGAGTTCTCTGCCTTCTTTGGACTGTTTATGCCACTTCTAAACATTTCTTTCCGATATATAGGAATGCTCACCGAATGCCTTCTGCAACATTCTATACATTTCCGCAAAAAAAAAATAATGTAAGTTCTTTGTTCAATCCATTCAGACATTTCAAAAATTGCTGGAATCAATTTTAGCGTCTCACAAAGCCAAGCGTAACTCAAACACTAATGAATATTTTGACATCAAATTTCACACAGATGTCAAGGACAGTGCCAGCAACTTAAAAAGAAAAAAAAGGAAATTCCATAATCCCCGGGAATTTTAAATTGAAAATCATCTTATTTTTTGGACACAGTAGTAAACCAAAAGATGAATTTTTATTTTTTATATTGGCATGTTCGAAGACAATAAAAAATCTGATTATCAAACTTGTTTGAATTTTTCTCTGTAATTAAATCCATTCCGATCTAATATTATTTTGATAGCATTTCTCAAGACAAGGCGGATTTAAATCAATCGCAAAAGATAATGCCTTGGGAAACACTTGCTAGGGCAAACATTAGACAGAATAAAAGAAATTAAAGAAATGGATCAAGTTTCTCGAGTAAAAGGCAATACAAATATTCCCCGAATGACTTAATTGATTTACAGAATAAATGTCTGCAAAGAAATTAAATGAAGAATGTTCCAATTCAGCCGCTGTGCTCTTTCTAATTCCGCCATTGTTAATTTGTATCATCTGATGTTAAAAATTTTCAAAACACCAAATACTACTTTACATTTAGCATAATTAATTAAGAAAGAATCTTTATCACGCCCTTTTCTAATTAATGTATAAGAAAAATATATGATGCATGTTTAGATTTTGTACTCTTAATTATATATTTCATGAATAATTATTCAGATAAAAAAAAAAACTCTGTTCAATATTTTTTAACCACTTCATTGTTAAGTTTTTTAAAGATAAGCAAAAATGGTGATTAAGGAAATGTGGAAATTTTTTAATATGGTTAATAGAAGTTGATTATACAGTTTGAAAGTAATTTTCGTGCGTGCATATTCAATTTTCTAAAATATTGATAAAGAACATGTCTTAATAGCATGTCTTCAACAACAATTTTTTTTTCAAAAATATAATAATAAAAAAATTTGAAGAAGATCAAATTATACTGAAAATATGCAAAACATTATAACTATGTAAAGCCCGCAAAACATTACAACTATATAAAGCATGCAAAACATTACAGCTATATAAAACATGCAAAACAATATAAACTATGTAAAGCATGCAAAACATTATAACTATGTAAAGCATGCAAAAAACATTATAATCATTTAAAGCCTGCAAAACATTACAACAATGTATAGCATGAAAAAAATATAACTATGTAAAGCATGTATTAAATGTAAAAAGTAAACATACCATAAACACGTCTAGGATTATCACATACTAGTGTCCATTTTTATGTTGTCTAGAAGTATTGTAGAATACCTGAGAATGCTTTGGTGAATGCCCTATATTGCTACTCTTTAATGTATTATCAAGAAATATTGTAGAGCACACGTATAGATGACTTTCCTGTACTGGTACTGTTAAACTGGTTTATTCTGAATCACTGTAGAGAATATGAGAATATTTAGATAAGTTTCTTTTACTGTGGCTCTTTAATTTTGTTACTAAGGAACATTGTAGTACACCTGAGGATATTTAGACAAGTGCCCTGAATTGCTATTCTTTATTTGTATTATCCACAAATATTGAAGAATACCTGACAACATTTATACATTCTGTACTATCTTCATAATTGTAAAATGAAAAAATATTGTAGAACACTTGAGAATATCTATACGACCGTTCTATTTTGGTGTATTATCCAGAAGTATTGTACAGTGCCTGATAACATTCTATACTCATGCTATTTAATTCTATTATCCAGAAGTATTGTACAATGTCTGAGAATATTCTTTATTGGTACTCTTAACTGTATTTTACAGAAATATTGTACATTTCCTGAGAACATTCTATACTGTTTCTCTTTGATTGTATTATCCAGAAATATAGCAACGCCTAAGAACATTTAGACGAGTGTTCTATACTTGCACTTTACTTGTATTATCCAGAAATATTGTACAACGTCTGATAAGATTCTTTACTGGTACTCTTTAAATGTATTTTACAGAAATATTGTACAACTCCTGAGAACATTCTATACTGTTTCTCTTTGATTGTATTATCCAGAAATATAGCAAAGCCTAAGAACATTTAGACGAGTGTTCCATACTTGCTCTTTACTTGTATTATCCAGAAATATTGTACAACGTCTGAGATGATTCTTTTACTGGTACTCTTTAACTGTATTTTACAGAAACATTGTACAACTCCTGAGAAATTCTATACTGTTTCTCTTTGATTGTATTATCCAGAAATATAGCAAAGCCTAAGAACATTTAGACGAGTGTTCCATACTTGCTCTTTTTGCTTGTATTATCCAGAAATATTGTACAACGTCTGAGATGATTCTTTACTGGCACTCTTTAACTGTATTTTACAGAAACATTGTACAACTCCTGAGAACATTCTATACTGTTTCTCTTCGATTGTATTATCCAGAAATATAGCAACGCCTAAGACGAGTGTTCTATACTTGCTCTTTAACTGTATTATCCAGAAATATTGTACAACGTCTGAGATGATTCTTTACTGGTACTCTTTAACTGTATTTTACAGAAACATTGTACAACTCCTGAGAACATTCTATACTGTTTCTCTTTGATTGTATTATCAGAAATATAGCAACGCCTAAGAACATTTAGACGAGTATTCCATACTTGCTCTTTACTTGTATTATCCAGAAATATTGTACAACGTCTGAGATGATTCTTTACTGGCACTCTTTAACTGTATTTTACAGAAACATTGTACAACTCCTGAGAACATTCTATACTGTTTCTCTTTGATTGTATTATCCAGAAATATAGCAACGCCTAAGAACATTTAGACGAGTATTCCATACTTTGCTCTTTACTTGTATTATCCAGAAATATTGTACAACGTCTGAGATGATTCTTTACTGGCACTCTTTAACTGTATTTTACAGAAACATTGTACAACTCCTGAGAACATTCTATACTGTTTCTCTTTGATTGTATTATCCAGAAATATAGCAACGCCTAAGTACATTTAGACGAGTGTTTTATACTTGCTCTTTACTTGTATTATCCAGAAATATTGTACAACGTCTGAGAAGATTCTTTACTGGCACTCTTTAACTGTATTTTACAGAAATATTGTACAACTCCTGAGAACATTCTATACTGTTTCTTGATTGATTGTATTATCCAGAAATATAGCAACGCCTAAGAACATTTAGACGAGTGTTCTATACTTGCTCTTTACTTGTATTATCCAGAAATATTGTACAACGTCTGAGAAGATTCTTTACTGGTACTCTTTAACTGTATTTTTTACAGAAATATTGTACAACTCCTGAGAACATTCTATACTGTTTCTCTTTGATTGTATTATCCAGAAATATAGCAACGCCTAAGAACATTTAGACGAGTGTTCTATACTTGCTCTTTACTTGTATTATCCAGAAATATTGTACAACGTCTGAGAAGATTCTTTACTGGTACTCTTTAACTGTATTTTACAGAAATATTGTACAACTCCTGAGAACATTCTATACTGTTTCTCTTTGATTGTATTATCCAGAAATATAGCAACGCCTAAGAACATTTAGACGAGTGTTTTATACTTGCTCTTTACTTGTATTATCCAGAAATATTGTACAACGTCTGAGAAGATTCTTTACTGGTACTCTTTAACTGTATTTTACAGAAATATTGTACAACTCCTGAGAACATTCTATACTGTTTCTCTTGGATTGTATTATCCAGAAATATAACAACACCTAAGAACATTTAGACGAGTGTTCTATACTGGTGCTCTTTACTTGTATTATCCAGAAATATTGTACAAAGTCTGAGAAGATTCTTTACTGGTATTCTTTAACTGTATTTTACAAAAATATTGTACAACTACTTTCTATACTGTTTCTCTTTGATTGTATTATCCGGAAATATAGCAACGCCTAAGAACATTTAGACGAGTGTTTTATACTTGCTCTTTACTTGTATTATCCAGAAATATTGTACAACCTCTGGAAGATTCTTTACTGGTACTCTTTAACTGTATTTTTACAGAAATATTGTACAACTCCTGAGAACATTCTATACTATTTCTCTTGGATTGTATTATCCAGAAATATAGCAACGCCTAAGAACATTTAGACGAGTGTTCTATACTGGTGCTCTTTACTTGTATTATCCAGAAATATTGTACAACGTCTGAAAGCATTTAGACGAGTGTTCTATTCTGGTGTTCTTTAATTGTATTACCCAGAAATATTGTACAACGCCTCAGAATTTTTTGACGAATGTTCTATACTGGTGCTTTTTATTGTATTATCTAGAAATATTGTACAATACCTGACAACATTTAGACTAGTATTCCATACTGGCTCTCTTTAATTGTATTATCCAAAAATACTGCGGAGTAAATGTGTGCACATTTGTACGAATGTATGAGGCTGATGTTCTTTAATTGCGTTTCCCAGAGTTATTAGAGACTATGCCAAGTCAAATTTCCTTGCTGGAATCAGATTGCATTTTTTAACATCATAATAATAATTATAGATTTAATAACTAATAAAATAACCATATTTTTAATAGTTAGGTTCCTAAAATTCACTTAATATTCTAGTTCCCTTAATTATCAACTGTTAAACTGTAAATTACTGGTCTAATTAGATTAAAGTGTACAAAAAAAAAATGACCGTAGAGTGACAAATCAACCCTCAACTTGATATCACCTGCACGATATCTCATTCTTCGTCTGTTTTTGATGAAGCCACTTTCATTAATTTCATCAAAATTTTCAACATCATAAGTTCTCCTGACTTTCTTTTGGAAAGATTCAGGCAGATTTTTTATAATTTAATGATTAAATTCTGAAATATTAGTCTTCACTCACATTTTGAAAATTTAACATTTTATTCCACAAATTGTCGCCATTTTTTGGCAAAGTTATGGACCTGCTAAGGACAACATTATGTTAACACATAAGAGCACCTTGTCATACGTCAGCAAGCATCTTATTTCATACTAAATAGTACAGTCAGCTTGAAAATAATATAACTTTAGATTGTATAAGCCATTATTCGCAATAAATAAAATAAATAATGGAATTCACAAATATCCCAAAATATCATGGCGCATTGTTCGATTAAATCTTGCCCACATGCCTTTAAACTAAATAAAACCACTAAATAAATCTTCCAAGATGTCACAACAAAAATAATAGAAGGCTAAATTCGCTACAATTATGAGAAATATAAACAATTTAGAATATCCTGAATGGATGAAATTTTTCCACCCATTGTGAACTTTTTCAATGGCCACATGATTGTTATTTTTTTTTTTTGTATTAAACATATTTCCCAAAGGAAGAGATATAACCTTTCTGTTCCCATGGAAAAAGAATTACATTCTTTAACAAGTGCATAAAAGCAACATGTCATTCAGATCTGACAGCAGATAAGCAGTGACGTGGATATATATATTACCTGCAATAAGTGTTTTATTCTAATGAGAACAACCTGTCACTCAATCTGACAGCAGATAATCAGTGTCATGGATAATGAGACCTCATGAAATTAGTGATTGTCTGTTCGACCTTCCCAGGTCAAAACAATTACAGATAGGATGTGGACTACATCATGAGTTGCTGATGATTGATGACCATGGGCTGAGGAAATGTCCACTCAAAAAGAAGTGAGGGATGAACCCTCCCCCTCTTGACGAATTTTCTTAAAGGTAGGTTTTGGAGAAGACAAACACTGTTCCGCAACGAGTTGACAAGGAGTGGGTTTTTTTTTTTTTTTTTTCCTATTTTCTGAAGGAAAGGCTGGCCGGAGAATTCGTTGTTTACAAAGTGAGCCCATTGTCGTTTCATGTATCACGTCGTGTGATAATTAAGGTTTGTAGCAGACCGATGCATCAGATTCGTCGTAGACTCGAGAAGTCTGAAAATCCCGTCTTTGAAGTGAACTGCACTTGTGAATCCAATTTAATTCTTTATTTTTCATTTTTTTTTTTTTTGTAAATAATAATTAGTAATAAATAGAGTTCATATATATATATATATATATATATATATATATAATGCTTGAATAAAATTTATAGTGTTCCCGTGAACTTGAAAAGTATCCCTCTACTTGAAGCAATTATAGGTCTAATATAGGTGCATTACATTTACATACGTTGCAGTACATTTACAGTTTTTTAATAACTTTTGTCAATAAAAATAAATGTTGGTTTTGATGAAAAAAATGTCTTCTTTACTTAATAAAAAATAAAAATAAGTCCCTAGAAAGGTTAATAACTCCAACTTATCTTGAGAATTTATGAAGTATATTACTATCTATTTTTTTTTACTAAAACTTTTATATGGACAATATGTGATTGATCGCTTTCCTCCACGTATAATATGATCTTATTAGCTTCATAAAAAAAATTATACTTTTAAAAAAAGAAAATAAAGAAGGAATGATAAATTTTTATTTTCCTTCAATAATATAGTTTATTTTATATATTACAAAAATTGTTTCCAATTTATATTCATATGATGCTAATAATTTATCGATGTACCAATAATATGTATGTTCTAGTTATCCGTAGTCATTAGAATTAGAAACAAACAAATTAAATTTTTCAATTTAATTTATTTGTGTAGTTTATCGACAGACCTGAGGGCAGAGTGACTTGCGCTCGGTGCTTCAGGTTTCGGGTTCGGGCCCCAACAGTGTCCATGGATCTTTGTAATGGTTCGGAATCCACTTTAAACCGTAGGCTCCCTGTTGGTCGTAGGGCTGAAACAAAGAAAAAAAGTTCAGACAAAGTATTTATAACGGTCATAAATGTTTTTAAAGAAAATAAATCTAAATAATAAAGGTCCAAAATAATTGGGTATTCAAATAAGGTTTCAAAGTGTATTATTTTACTGCATTTTTAGATTAATATTTTAATCAAGATCTAGTTTCATAATAAAAATATAAGAGAGATTAAATAAATAAAATAAAATTAAATTAAATTAAGAACACCTTAACTAAAGGTGTCTGTTATTATGCTAGATTTAAAGTGTCAGTTGAATTTATTAAACAAATAAAAATTATTTTTAAATATATTCGTATATTTCTGTGGCGTTCGGTGCCACAGGTTTCGGTTCGAGTCCCGGCAGTGTCATGGATTTTTGTAGTGATTCGGAATCCACTTTAAACCTCCTTTAGACCTCCACGTTGACCAGCCCTACGCGAAAAAGTCATATGAGACCTAAAGAAATATAACACTTATAACACTATAAATGCACTTATAACACTTTTTTTTTTTTGCGTAGGCAGGTGAAGGACTCATATGACTTTTTTTGCGTAGGGCTGACAACACTGCTTTGTCTCAAAATCTGCATGTAGGAAGACCGCCTTGGCGCACTATGGGGCTGTTGCGCCAATGAAGAAGAATTTATTGAATCCTTTAAATTTATAGGGCCAGAATAGCTTGGTTGATTCTCACATTGAGTTCCGAACTAAAGACATCAGGTTCAAAATATAGCAAGACCGGCAGAACTAAAATCTCCCATCTTTTTAGCGGGCATAAGCATTATAAATCCGTAAATTGGAACGTGCCTTAGATTATGGGTTATTAACCTTTTTAATTCGCGTGTGAGGTGGTGGTCATTGATCTCTTTTCTGAATAATGTTTTTAATGCTTAATAAATTAAATCATTCAAAAAGTTATAAGTTATTAAAAAGTTTATTATATATTACTTAAAAATTAAAAAGTTTATTAAAAAAATAAGATACTGCAATAACATATGTCTTTCCTAACGTCACGGACATTAGAAAATTCAATAGTTAGTAGGCTTAAGATCATTAATAAAATTCTGACAAATAGTTGATTCACTTTGTCATTTAAAGCCCGGTCAGAGTGTCTATTTGATGGATTTTAGGTCATGATTACTATGGACAAAGCAGTTCTCGTCATAGCCTATCTATGCCTCTCTTAAAATGATAGAATGATGTGCACTTTGGCAGTAAAGTCTCGTCCTCATCAGGCTAATCGCGTGAATCTTCTTTTTTCGGGAACACATATACAGGAAAATTACCATCCAGAAAAGTATTCCTCTTTCAAGTGAAAATATCTATGGTACCTTATAGGGAATATGTTAAGTAATTAGTAGATGCAATGGATCTAGATTACTGATTATAAATGATATCAGCAATAGAGAAGACATTTTTATCATTTTATCATGCATAGGACGAGGTATGTCGTTTCTTTTCAGAATATACCCTAATTGTAATATTTCATCACGAGTCCTTTTTGTTTTACAATTGATACAATCGAGCATTGTTTAACTTCAATGTTTACAGTTTTTAATTACAAATAAAAACGTATAACACTTATAAATTTTGATTAAAAAAAAACACGGAACATGACATTGTAATGTTATGGTCTACACTAGACCTATAACAGCTTCAAGAAGAGGGCACTTTCAGACTCATGAGATCACTTATCTTTTTATTTATAAGAATTATATATATATATATATACAGAACTCTATTTACAAAGAAATGAAAATTAAAGATATAAATTAGATACACAAGCGCAGTTCACTCCAAGATAGGAGATTTTCGAATTCTCTGGTCTACAAAGAATCTAATGCACCAGTCTGCGGCAGACCTTAATTATCATACGGCGTGGTACACGAACCACAAGAGGCTCACTTTAAAAACAGGCGGAATAGTTATACACTTGAACGATTCAATCACTTCAAAGAAAAAGACAACCCTTCTGATCGACTCGTCGCAGAACACTCCTTTCTCTTTCTCCAAAACCTCCCTTTCAAAAAATCTGACAAGAAGGGGGTCATCTGCACTCACTTCTCATTGGAGTCGACTCTTCCTCAGCCCATGGTCCATCACCAATCATGATACAACAACTCATGTCGTTATCCATATCCCTTCTGTAATTGTTCTACCTGTGAAGGGCGCATAGATATTCACTAATTTCATGAGCTTTCATTATCCATGATACTTATTATCTGCTATGAGATTTGAGTGATAAATTGTTCTCATTAGTACAAAACGCTAATTGTGTGTAATATAAATATCCATAATACTGATTATCTGCTTTCAAATTTGAGTGATAAATTGTTCTCATTAGTACAAAACACTAATTGTGCGTAATATAAATATCCATAATACGATTATCTGTTTCCAAATTTGAGTGATAGGTTGTTATTATGTACTTAAGAATATACATTCGTCTTACCTGGGAACGAAATACTACAACTCTTCTCGTGAGAAAAACGCTACAACAGCCTCTAGTTAAATAAAAAGTTGAAACTTCGTTTAATCTTCTTTCAATTTACCAGCTATAACTTGCTGTAGAAATCCATTGCATATTTTATAGGATTGCCAAAAGTTATGCTCTTCTTTAAAATTGGTTCCAAAAAAGCAGCTGTGATCGCTGATAGAATGCATTAAGAATGGGTAAGCCTATTTTGTTCACCCTCAAGCCCATTTGCTGTGCTGTTAAAAATGGCAAGCCTGTTTGCTATTTGTGTGAAAATAAATTTATTCTTGATTGTTAACAAATAGAAAATAAGAATCATTTTCTCAATCACTTTTATACTTGGTCACTGCAAAAAAATAAATCAAATTGAATCAAATAATTTGAATTTAATAAAAATGCACTTATTTAGCCAATGCAATGATACTTATCAATCTCTTACTTATTTCTTATTATATTATTTATTTTCTTTAATAAATAAACAATATCAAACTTTCAAGCATTGTTACTGTTTTTTTTTCTTCATTTTTTGTGCAGCCTGTGATTAAGTTACAATAGGTTTATGTAGAACGTAATCTGTACACTGCTCATTCAATTCCTACTATTAGTTCACACTCTCCCTATACATATATCTTGTTCAAATTTTCAATCGTTCATAAAACACTTTTTATTCATCCACTCAGTTCAAATGCATTTTTTTTTTTAACTTGTAGTAGATGACACTGGATGTTAAAACACTTTTTTTCAAATATTAATTCAGTAATTAAATTTAAGTCATTAATTTTAGTTTTTTTAGATTTAAGTTGCATGTATCTATCAAAAGATGGCACCAGATATAAGAGGAAAATTTCAACTTTATTTGTAAAGGACTTTTCTGTAATATAGTGAAAAAAAAAAATAGGAATTGACTTTAAAAATTTTTTTATATATTTCTTGTTTAGGTGTTAACGCTGATTAATAAATCATTCCTAAAAATTAGGAAGGAGAAAAATATAAATAAACATTTAGTTCTTTTAAATTTTGTATCCTTTTTAGTTATAAAGAAAGAAAATATAGTTTTAATTTATAAATTATAAACGTTTTTCGTTTAGTTCTTTTTCATTTAAGCATTTTTTTTCGGAGTTTACGGAGTTTAATTTTCCTTTTTAGGAAGAAAGGAAAAAAACTTTCAACAGTTCAAAACCGAGAACGCGTTGAATGCATCTGAAGAGTGTTTGCTCTGGTTGACCATCAATTCCGTCAATCGAATGAATTGAACAAGAAGCTCACATTTTTTTTCAAAAAACTAAAGATTTGGTGTTTGAATCAAACCGTCGATTTACTATTAGGGACCTTGCTGGTGATTTTGGAATTTCAAAAGGATCGATCAATTCCATTTTAGGCTTCAAACGCGTCAAATCTCGATTGGTACCGAAAACACTGAATGCGCCAGCTCACACTGCATTGATTCTTCGTGGCATTTTCACCAAAAATGAAACTCATGTCGTTCCACAACCACCGTATTCACACCGTGCGACTTCTGGCTATTCCCTAAACTCAAAAGACCCTCCGGGGACACCGTTTTGAGTCGATAGAAGAGATTCAACGTGAATCGCCGCGCGCATCCCTGCCGATGACTTTTTAGCATACATTGAGGGTTGGGAAAAATTTGGCATAAGTGGATTGTGTTTAGAGGAGATTACTTTGAAGGCGATGAAATATATTTGGGAGAATAAGTAAAGAGTTTTTGAAAAAAAAAAAAATTTGTCTTACTTTTGGGCATGGTAGTATATATGTATTTAATATGCAAAGCATGTAGGCGTTAAAAATAAACGAAATTATTCCTTTTAATTTCACAAAATAAAATTCAACTAAAAGACATATTTAATTATTTCTTATCTAAAACGTCTCTTATCAATCGCATGAATATTGATTGAATTATAACTTTGTCCTTTAATCCTACGAATCAATTTTTACTTTCATTATAACAATTAACGATTGTTCCCCTACATGCGAATTCATTTATCAACGCAGATAAAAAGATTCGATCGAAATCGATTCGTGAACAAAAAAAGCATTAAAAAACATTCTGCTCTATATTGCGGATAAAAGAAGAAAAATAATTTTATTGATTCCGTATCGACCAGTGTAATTACAGTGGAAATGTTTTATTCAGCGACAGCTATTTTTGCCTTCATAACTGCAGAATGATCGATTCACCCAAGACACAACGTGAATCGTTCACACGTTTATAAATGACACATTTTCATAATGCGGATATTTTTGCAAATAATGAGAAAATAATAATAATTTCCCCCATGATTCATGTGTATTGTGTTAAATATCCAATTTTTGAATCTCTTAAATCATAAATATTTCAAATGATGTTGAATTTCTTTCAATATGATGATGAAAAGTGTGACAAAAAAGAGTTCGTATTGTTGTCAAATATCGACACTTTGATTTAAGGTTGTTCTGTATTCCAAGCTGAACTTCTCGATATCAAAAAGTGTTAGAATATTCGTACACTCTAAATGCCCCAGTATCAATTTGGATAGAAAATTAAAATCTATTATCTAGATAATCTAACAAAATCTCTAACGAATCTATTTGTTTTTCAATGCTATGACTGCAGTACACATCACCAGTGGTAATCGAACCTCCAGTCTTCCTCATTCTTGCAGATAACACTAATTATTAGGGCATTAGGGCTGAGGTTCAATCAGCTGGCGGTATTGTTGTAGACACTGTTTCAAAAGCAAAGAGATTCAATGGCGTTCGTGATGTTCATCTTTTAGCATCATTAGCCGGACTACCTCGTTAGATTTGTCCGGGGTTTCTCCCATACAGTACGCAAATGCTTGGTAGTTATCCTTAAAATACTCTCGGAAAACACTGCTCTTCTTCTTCAGCGTTTCGGAGCTAAGTAAGACTTCTACCCTACATGTGTGCTTCCTCTGATCAGAAGGGCCTGATGGACAATTGGCTAGCACTCTGGCCTTTTGCACCCAAGGCTTCGGGTTCGAATCCTGGTGGTGGTATGGATATTTGTGAGTGGTTCCGGAATCCACGTTATACTGTGTAAGTCCCGATCTGATTAGCCTAAAGGGTGCACAAAATGACCGTAGATCGTGAAGCCAAACCAAAAAGAATCTACTTGTTTCTCAATGCTCAAACTGTAAAGCACGCTGCCACCGGTAATCGAACCATCAGTCTTCCACATTTTTGAACGAAGCAATTATGGTGACATAAATCAATATTATCCCATACTTCCATAACTTATGGTTCATAAAATATTATTACTAATAGTATAAATATGCAAAATAATATAATTCATTTAAAACAGTACATGAGTATCTTTGTGTATAAAATGAAATGATTTTTTGGTATCAACAATCTCCCTAAATAAACAATAAGTCATTCATTATTACTGCTTTGTTATTGCGAAAGCACTTCGGTATTTATACGATACATTATCGATACCTGCATTCAATGCAAGGGAAAATAATGAAAAGAATTCTTTGCACCCTTATTGAAAGAGGCTCTTGCCAAAGTGGGTGCTAAATTGAGGACTTTTATGAATAAAGCAATCGAAGAGATAAGATTTCCATAAGGCCAAAACAACAACAGCCCTCAATAAATCGACTATTTTTTGGTAACGTTGCATAACACAACACTTGGTAAGAGGGAAAAACAATAAGTAGAAGAATTCTAATAACACGGCATTTTGTCAGAGTCGATGCTTGTATATAAAAACGGGTTCAGACAAAAGTATTTATAGCAGGCATAGATGTTTTTAAAAAGAAAATAAATCTAATATAATTCAAAACAATTTGGTATTCAAATAAGGTTTAAATATCATTATTTCACTGCCTTTTAGAAAAATGTTTTAATAAAAATCAATTTTACCACATTCAACTTATGCAAGGGCACCTTAACTAAAAGACCTTTCTTGCTAATATTCTGTTTAGAAGTGCTAGATTTTAAAAAGTATCAGTTGAATTTAACAGCTACAAAAATAAATAAACAAAATTATTTTTATTTTTAAGAGGTCTCTGGCACTCGGTGTCACAGGTTTTCGAGTTCGAGTTCCGAAATTGCCATGGATGTTTGTAGTGGTTCTGAATCCCCTTCCCCTAGGTCGGGCCTAACAGGATCGTAGAGCGTTGCGGGTGTTGTTAATCCGTATCCGTAGCTTATCTTCAAGCTACACACGCACCTCAGGGGTAGTGCTAAAGTGAGTAACGTCGGTTTCAGCCCTTGCCTTAAGGCATCGAAGACAATTGTCGAAGTGTTTGCCAGCTGCATTAGAATAAAAAAAAATATTTTTTTAATACTTATGCAAGAAGTCCTTAACTAAAGACCTGTCTTTTAATGTGCTATTTAGATGTAATGCTAGATTTTTTAAAGTATCAGAGGAATTTAATAAACAAAAAGTAAATAAATAAAATTTATTTTTCAACATTATATCTGTAGGAGCATATTTACATGTTTGTATTTTTTAATAACAAATATAATTCATTATTTTTTGTTCTTCTTTTATTTACTAATACCCTTGTTTTGTACTAAAAAAGAGCTGTTTCTACGTTAGTAGCATTTTTTGTTCTTCTTTTATTTACTACTAATACCTTGTTTGTACTAAGAGCTGTTTCTACGTTAGTAGCATTTTTTTTAGTTCTTCTTTTTATTTACTAATACCCTTGTTTTGTACTAAGAGCTGTTTCTACGTTAGTAGCATTTTTTTTCTTCTTTTATTTACTAATACCCTTGTTTTTGTACTAAGAGCTGTTTCTACGTTATAGCATTTTTTGTTCTTCTTTTATTTACTAATACCCTTGTTTTTGTACTAAGAGCTGTTTCTACGTTAGTAGCATTTTTGTTCTTCTTTTTATTTACTAATACCCTTGTTTTGTACTAAAGCTGTTTCTACGTTGGTAGCATTTTTGTTCTTCTTTTTATTTACTAATACCCTTGTTTTGTACTAAGAGCTGTTTTCTACGTTAGTAGCATTTTTTGTTCTTCTTTTATTTACTAATCACCCTTGTTTTTGTACTAAGAGCTGTTTCTACGTTAGTAGCATTTTTTTGTTCTTCTTTTATTACTAATACCCTTGTTTTGTACTAAGGCTGTTTTTCTACGTTAGTAGCATTTTTGTTCTTCTTTTATTTACTAATACCCCTTGTTTTGTACTAAGAGCTGTTTCTACGTTAGTGTAGCATTTTTGTTCTTCTTTTATTTACTAATACCCTTGTTTTGTACTAGAGCTGTTTTCTACGTTAGCAGCATTTTTTTGTTCTTCTTTTATTTACTAATACCCTTGTTTTGTACTAAGAGCTGTTTCTACGTTGAGTAGGAATTTTTTTGTTCTTCTTTTATTTACTAATACCCTTGTTTGTACTAAGAGCTGTTTCTACGTTAGTAGCATTTTTTGTTCTTCTTTTATTTACTAATACCCTTGTTTTGTACTAAGAGCTGTTTCTACGTTAGTAGCATTTTTTGTTCTTCTTTTATTTACTAATACCCTTGTTTTGTACCAGAGCTGTTTCTACGTTAGCAGCATTTTTTTGTTCTTCTTTTATTTACTAATACCCTTGTTTTGTACTAAGAGCTGTTTCTACGTTGGTAGCATTTTTGTTCTTCTTTTATTTACTAATACCCTTGTTTTGTACTAAGGCTGTTTCTACGTTAGTAGCATTTTTTTGTTCTTCTTTTATTTACTAATACCCTTGTTTTGTACTAAGAGCTGTTTCTACGTTAGTAGCATTTTTTTTTTTGTTCTTCTTTTATTTACTAATACCCTTGTTTTGTACTAAGAGCTGTTTCTACGTTAGTAGCATTTTTTGTTCTTCTTTTATTTACTAATACCCTTGTTTGTACTAAGAGCTGTTTCTACGTTAGTAGCATTTTTTTTGTTCTTCTTTTTTACTAATACCACTTGTTTTGTACTAAGAGCTGTTTCTACGTTAGTAGCATTTTTGTTCTTCTTTTATTTACTAATACCCTTGTTTGCACTTTTAAGAGCTGTTTCTACGTTAGTAGCATTTTTTTTGTTCTTCTTTTATTTACTAATACCCTTGTTTTGCACTAAGAGCTGTTTCTACGTTAGTAGCATTTTTTTTTTTTGTTCTTCTTTTATTTACTAATACCCTTGTTTGTACTAAGGCTGTTTCTACGTTAGTAGCATTTTTTGTTCTTTCTTTTGTTTTGTTGCTAATGCCCTTGTTTTGTACTTTAGAAACTGTTTCACACGTTGGTAGCATTTTTGTTCTTCTTTTATTACCTAATACCCTTGTTTGTGCTAGAGCTGTTTCTACGTTAATGGCATTTTGTTCTTCTTTTATTTACTAATACCACTTTGTTTTGTACTAAGGCTGTTTCTACGTTAGTAGCATTTTCCCATGGGAAGAGTTATAGCATTTGTTTTCTAGGAGAAATTGGCTTTGGTTTATCGCCCTACGGTCATTTCTTTTGCACAATTTAGGTTGATGGAGCCGGGACCTAGGTTTTAACGTAGATTTCGAACCACTCACAAAGCATCCATGGTGTCCCTGCCAGGATTCGAACCTGAGTCTGGGGTACCAAATGCTAGAGTGGTAGTATATTGTTGCATGGGGCGCAACATAACAAAGGAGAGAGAGAATAAGTACTTAGCATTGAACATCATCAAAGAAACCTTAGAAACCGGGGAATTTGGAATCTCTTTCTAGATAATAACACAATCTAACCAATCGATTTGTTTTTCAGTCCTCTGACTGCAGTGTACTCCGCCAGTGGTATCGAACTACCAATCTTCTTCATTTTGCACGAAGTCGCAATGAGTGAGTTAATTCATATCTGCAAATAAGATGTTTTGTGTATAAGCTTATATGTTTCTTTTTTGGGAAGCTTTGTAGAAAATAGGAATATATTACCTACATAATCTAACACAATCTCTAAGCAATCCTGATGGCCAATCAGCTAGCCACAAACGTCATGTTTGGACATCCAGGCAGTGGCGTGGACGTTTGTGAGTGGTTCGTAATCCACATTAAACTGTGTAAATTCCCGATCCCTAGCAATTAGCCTAAAGGTGCACTAAATGACCGTAGATCACCAGGCAAACCAACGAGAATCTACTTGTTTCTCAATGCTCAAACTGTAATACATGCCACCAGCGGTAAATCGAACCATCAGTCTTCCACATTTTGAACGAAGCACTTATGAAGGTGACATAAATCAATATTATCCCATACTTCCGCTATGATTCATAAAATGTGTACTAATAGTATAAATATGCAAAATAATATAATTCATTTAAAACAGTATATGGTATCGCTGTGTATAAAATGAAATGGTTTTGGTATCAACAATCTCCCTAAATAAACAATAAGTCATTCATTATTAGTGGCACGATATTGCGAAAGCACTTCGGTATTTATACAGGCCACATTATCGATACCCACATTCAATGCAGGGAAAATAATGAAAAGAATTCTTTGCACCCTTATTGAAAGAGGCTCTTGCCAAAGTGGGTGCTAAATTGAGGACTTGATGGATAAAGCAAATCGAAGATAAGATTTCCATAAGGCCAAAACAACAACAGCCCTCAATAAATCGACTATTTTTGGTAACGTTGCATAACACAACACTTGGTAAGGGAAAAACAATAAGTAGAAGAATTCTAATAACACGGCATTTTGTTAGAGTCGATGGCAGCGTATAAAAACGGAGTTCAGAGAAAAGTATTTATAGCAGGCATAGATGTTTTCAAGAAAACCAAATCTAATATAATTCAAAACAATTTATTCCAAATAAGGTTTAAAAAATGCATTATTTTTACTACGTTTTGAGACGAATATATTGATTAATATTTTTCACCATAGGAGCACTTAACAGCCAATACGTAAC